>CAKKLC010012830.1:989-11781 GCA_918559645.1 Ceratonova shasta
TATTAAATGATGTATTTTAAACTTGAAAATTATTTAATAGATATTTCTATTATAGCGAATTCACACTAAATATATCTAAAAACAAAAACTTTAAATTATACATTACTACATATACCTTAAAATAAATTATTACTGACCTAATTAAAATTATCATCTCTAGTATCAAATAAATTCACGCATGTGCATAATAAATGATGTATTTTAATCTTGAAAATTATTTAATAGATATTTCAAATTAATATAAAAACAAAAATTTTAAATTATTCATTAGTACCTATACCTTTAAATAAATTATTTACAAGCATAAATTTTAATTGTATTTGGAAACTTTCCATTTTTAACTGTAAATTATTTAAATTAATACTAAAGCAAAAATAAAATAATTTTCAGATTGCTATCCTTTATTTTATCTATTAAAATTACCAGCAAAATATTTTACGGCGTCTATTTAATACCTGCGCAAAAACTGTTATAATGGATTCTTTTTTTGACGAAATTTCTAAAGTCACTGTTAATCAAAAAGATGTTTCAAATATAATCGGAGAAATTGAAGGAAGAGTTGGATCGTTGGATCAAGTATTTATCTAATTCAATAAAGAATATATCCATTTCTAATGACCCATGTAATAAATCTATCGAACGTAACACCATACAAAATGGCAACAACATGCGAAGGATTATTCCAAACAGCCACCAGTTTCAACCGTTATTTCTTTATATATTTTTAGAAATATTCAGCAAAATCCTTCTAATTCATTTATTCACGACGAAACGTCAGCTGTACAGCGGTTAAAAGCCTTTTTCAATACTCTAATTACTACTTGCTCCAATAAGCATTCACCTCAAGTCTCTGAAAAGGTTAAAATAGAAATCAATAAACTAATAAATGGTTTCATCACAGTTGATGATTTCTTCAATTCCATTTGCTTCCTCACAAAATGTCAGCCACCTACTCCTGCTTATGTAGATTTTGTTCGAGTATTTTTTTCTAATTTTTGAGAATGCACTTCCTCTTTTTTCTAAACCCAGGGAAATCCAAAATAACAATCTTATTAGGCCTCCAAGCAACTTATCTTCAAATATTATGCCAATTAATAGAGAAACTTCAAATACACCAGACTTTAAAAACCTGATGCTTCAGCAAGGTTCTGATAAAAATAACAAGATTATAAATACATTAAAAACAATTCAAGCTCAGAAGATACAAGAATCCCAACTAACCTTTCCTCAAAAGCAATATACACCAAGACCTCCTTTGCAAGAACAATTCGTGCTTAAACCTACAACAATATTAGACATTTCGCAACCTCCTAAGATTGCAAAGGTAGTTTTATTTAAATTTTAAGGAAGACGATCTTGTAAAAATTGTAGCCGTTAAAAAAAATTATCAATTTTTTGGAGATAAAACTTTTTTTGACTTGAATAAAGTTGCCGAATTCGCAGAAAAAGCTAAAAGCGGTATAAGTTTACCTGAAGGAAACAGAGGACAAGCATACCTAACCTTGCTATCTCATGCATTAGAATACAGACTTAGGCATATATTAGTCAACTCTGTTAAAAATGTATACCAGAAAAACTTACACATCGATCTTGGCAACAAAAAAGATAAAGTGGCCATGGGGAAATTAACCCAACAAATTAGGTTTTTACAAGGGGTCTCTGAGGTTATGTTTGTTAAGGCCAAGATTATGGAGGAAGAAAGCCTGGCTAATGCCAGTAAAGTATTTTTAGAATTATGCTAAGGGTAAAATGAAGACAACAGATTCACTTGAACAACAAAAACTAAAAGAAAAGGCCAAGAACGTTTATTATTTGTTTAAATTGTGTAGTTTATGGAACAACAGGAAAAAAACCATATTACAAATCAAACTAACATGGCAGCATTGATGGCAATAAATGATAGAAGAAAGCGCCCTGCGGAAACCAACGTAATTATATATTAATTTTGTAGGTAGCCGCGCAGGGATTACTGAATTTCACAAACCTAAATGCAAATCAAAGCAACACCTTGAATACACTAGCCACTAATAAAGTAGGGTAAAACTAACTTTTTTAGATAATTGCGTCAACCACTAGAATCAAAATAGAAGATGTAATTAATGCATTAGAAAGTGACCCTCTGTCGAAAAACTCCCCAAACATTTTTTATTATTATAATTTTGATTGTTAATACTTTTTTTAATTGTTTACTGGGTTAATTTTGCTATCTATTATTATTTGTCGAGGATCAGTTCGTTCATAATTCTTTTTAAATGCTTAAACTGCTTGAAGCTTTCAAATTTGGGATAGGTACGGATCAGTACCTTGCTAATTCTATTGATGAGGTAATGAGGTTGTTTAGTGCTTAGATTAACATAGAAAAAAATAAAATTATAATTTATAATCCTGTAAGACTAATGAATTGATTAAGGAACATATTGAGAACTGGACCATTGGCTTTGACGGACAAAATCTCGGATGGTTCCCCATGATGATGTTAAAAGCTATTGAGGGTAACTAACTTGTAATTAATAGAAATTAATAATAATGATATTAGATCTGAAGTTAATCTTGAGAACTTGGAAGTAATTACCAAGGAGCTATTCAGTATAGAAACCAATTTTGTCAAAGATTTTGTGGTAACAAGTCTATAAAGTTAAGATCAACTACAAACAAATCGCGGATTTTTTAATTGAAAACCCAGAATTTAAAGATAAGAAAATCGTAGAACTGCTTGATGCATGTAAGAGGTTTCTAATTAATTACAAAAATCTCTTATCATCTCTGGATAACAATATAAAGTTAATAGTTAAAAATCATAGATTAACGCCAGATAATAGGAAAATAGGAAGCTTGTACTTGGAATACCTGGAAAATGTAACAGAAATGACATTTATAAAGATTAAAGTTGAAATCCTATTATACTGTGAGTTGCATTCAGCAAATATGCCAACCGTAAGCAAATATGAGTAAGAATCGGTTTATTTAAGATCTGAAATAAGTGAGATTATGCACAAAAAGAACGAAGAAGATAATTCAAGTATTGTAAGTTTTTTTTCAATGGTAACAACTTTTGATGTTCATAGCCATTTACAAAGTTTATAGAATCCTCGATTGCATTGGAAGAACTTGCAAATCATGCAGTAATATATATTAATGAAATAGGAAGGGACAAAAGACTATTTAGATTGTAAAAAGGCTATATTATTATATAAATTAATAGAAGTAGAAAATGTTTAATTTTAGTTTTCGACCAAAGATTTAAGAAAGATTTTGGTTGAAAGAAACAACATAATAGATTTGATTGAAGATAAGTATAAAGTAAAGATTTACTTAAAAATAGATTACAGAAGATATTTTGTATATTTTTCAGGTTTTTATATATTTACCCCAAAATGTTAAATAATTTATTAAATTTAGAGTATAGAAAAGTACATGATACTCCAGAACAATAAAATTTGTTTCTTAGCTAAAACATTATCTAAAAATCAAGAATTGGAAAAAATAATTATAGAGGTAAATGATATCAAGTTATTTTAGAACATTTATATTATAAATGATATTGAAATTGGAAATCTTCCAGATACTGATGAAATATACAATGCAATAAATATTACAATCGGAGATGAAAAAATTGTTGTTTTGTTTGGAGAAGTTGACGGGAAAAATATTTTTAATGACATTTATAAAGAAATTAAAACTAATAAGGTATATGTACCATTTTGGAGGAAACATATTCAACCAAAAAATAATCAAGAAAATAAGAGAAATATTAGAAGAAGCAACACTACACAGATTAGAAAAGTATCTACGAATATTACAAAGGCACCAGAAACGTACTTGTTTTAATATTTAGACCTAATGTGGATAACGAAAGATTGAAAATAATTGAACAAAAATTAAATATAATAATTTCAGTATATTTTTAAAGGAATTTTAAGGAACTAAGAATGATGAAAAGTGAAATTTCTCAAGTAAAATTAGCATTAAATGAAAAAAATGAAAACAAATTTTAAATTTTTATTTTGACAATAGTAATTTTAATTCAATATAGATGTTTTACTTGTGTTGGGATTTTTAAAATTTAATAAATACTAAAAATTTTATGTTTTTTAATTCCAAACTAAATAGGTTGTTATTAATTTTTAAACATTCATCTATGATACAGGAGAGCACGGGTTACGCATAAATGCATTTGTCCTTTAATTTTTTGTGAAATTATTTTTGAAAAAATTCTAACAAAACATAGATTTGAGATCAAAATAAAAAGCTTAAATCAAAAATATTTATGTTTATTAGGTTTTTTTTAAAACTATAATACGAAAAATTTTTACGATAAGGAAAATATAAACAATTTTTTTTAATTTCCAAAAAATAATTATTGATTGATAATAAAAAAATAATTTTTATAAAGTTATTCGATCAATTTCAGAATTTTGCAATCAATTTCAGATGTTTTCGATCTATTTTAGAATGTTGCAATCAATTTTAGATGTTTTCGATCTATTTCAGATGTTTTCAATCAATTTCAGAATTTTGCAATCAATTTCAGATGTTTTCGATCTATTTTAGAATGTTGCAATCAATTTCATAATTTCGCATTCAACTTAAAAGTTTTGCGATCAATTTCAGAATTTTGCACTAAATTTCAGATGTTTTTAATCTGTTTCAGAATTTTGCAATCAATTTCAGAATTTTGCATTCAATTAAATAATTTTGCATTCAACTAAAAAGTTTTGCGATCAATTTCAGAATTTTGCACTAAATTTCAGATGTTTCGATCTATTTTAGAATGTTGCAATCAATTTCATAATTTCGCATTCAACTTAAAAGTTTTGCGATCAATTTCAGAATGTTGCAATCAATTTCAGATGTTTTCAATCTGTTTCAGAATTTTGCAATCAATTTCAGAATTTTGCATTCAATTAAATAATTTTGCATTCAACTTAAAAGTTTTGCGATCAATTTTAGAATTTTGCACTAAATTTGAGATGTTTTCGATCTATTTCATAATTTTGCAATCAATTTCAAAATTTCGCATTCAACTTAAAAGTTTTGCGATCAATTTAAGAATGTTGCAATAAATTTCAAATGTTCTCGATCTATTTCAGAATTTTGCAATCAATTTCAGTATTTCGCATTCAATTCAATAATTTTGCATTCAACTTAAAAGTTTTGCGATCAATTTCAGAATTTTGCACTAAATTTCAGATGTTTTCGATCTATTTCAGAATTTTGCAATCAATTTCAAAATGTTGCATTCAATTCAATAATTTTGCATTCAACTTAAAAGTTTTGCGATCAATTTCAAAATTTTGCAATCAACTTAAAAATATTGCAATTAATTTCTGAATTCTGCAATCAATTTTAGATGTTTCGATCAATTTCAAATTTTTTCGATTAACTTTAGAATTTTGCAATCAATTGCAGATGTTTTTGATCAATTTCAGAATTTCGCATTCAACTTCAAATTTTTTGCGATCAATTTCTAAATTCTGCAATCAATTTTAGATTTTTCGATCAATTTCAGATTTTTTCGATTAATTTTAGAATTTTGCAATCAATTTCAGATGTTTTTGATAAATTTCAGCATTTTGCAATAAGTTTTAGATGTTTTCGATCAATTTCATAATTTCGCATTCAACTTCAAAATTTTTGCGATCAATTTCAGAATTTCGCATTCAACTTCAAATTTTTGCGATAAATTTCAGAATTTTGCAATCAACTTCAAATTATTTAGACTAATTTCTGAATTCTGCAATCAATTTCAGATGTTTTCGATCAATTTCAGATGTTTTCAATCAATTTCAGAATTTTACAATCAATTTCAGATTTTTCGATCAATTTCAAAAACTTTGCAATCATTTTCAAAGCAAAAAAATTAAAAAAAAATTAAAATTTTAACTTTTTAAACCTCATGAACAACGAAAATATAAATAATAATGGAATAAATTGAGAAGTTGAAAGAAAATTTTTTTTTATAGTTAAAAATGCTGAAAGTGAAATAAACATTTCTGCAGAAAATCGTACTAAGTGCGTTCTGAGCAAAATTCAGGTTTCCAATTAAGATGGAGAAATAAAAGTAACCAAGACGCTCGAAGGACACTTTATTAAACAATTCCCAGATATGTACCAAAAAAGCTATAAAACATTTTATAGCATCGTTCAACGATAATTTATATATGGATTGGTAGAACCTCATTGACGTGGTAATGATAGGCGTTTCTTACTTATTGATGAGATTAAAGAGCAATTGTTAGCTTTTTTAGGTCAAAAGTGTACAGTGACTCTGCACAATCTTTCTACCTGGGTTTTGTACAACTTCCAAATCAATGTGTCATTGAGTACCATTAAAAAAGCAGTGAGAGAATTCCACTTTACCCTAAAGAGGCCCACCTTAATCCCAGAGCAAAGAAATTAAGAAAAAAACAATTGAAATCAGAGGAAATTACACCCCGAGATTCAGGATTTTGAAGGTCGAAAAATGATGTTAAGAAATTGTTTTTTCTAAATGAAGTTGGATTTTCAGTTGTAAGTAGTCCGAATCGCATAGGAGAGGATATTCGAACTACATATCTGTTTAACAGTAAGAAGTAGACATATTTCAGTTGTGGCCGATATTATGAAGTATAGTGAAATTTACCATAAAATTTAGGAATGGGCAGTAATTGGAGAAGATTTTAAAGCTTCTTTAAAAGATATTAGGAAATCTTTCCTTCGTTTTGGTCTAAATAATCGCATTTTGATTATGGATAATTCCAGGATGCATCATTACAGGGTATTAAGAGAATAATAAGAAATTTCAACTTTTTACATTGAGTAGCTTCCATCATACTCAGCTTTTTTTAATACTTTTGAAATGTGTTTTCTTTTTATAAAAACTTGTTAATAAAGAGGAATACTACAAATGCATTTCATTTAAGAGCGTTAAACGTGGTAACTTTGATGAAATAACTTCCCAACAATGTTAAGTTTTTTCCGAAAGATGCTTGGATATGTTCAAAAGTGTGAATTAAGAAACTTAATTTTGGAATAATGGATTTAAGTTGTTTTTCAATTTTATATGCTTCTGCGAATTTTAAAATTCTGAAATTGATTGTAATGTTTCTGGAATTGATTGAAAAAATTCTGAAATTGATCGAAAAACTCTATAATAAATATGCTTCAAGCACTTCCTTGAATGCACGATATAATTAAAATACGAGCATGAAAAGAAAGAGTAATGTAATAAGACTTGACTATAAAATTACCATTTGTAAATTACTTGCTTAGCAATAAAGCCATATAAAGTATGCTGAAATAAATAATTTGGGAAATCTAAAATATCAAAAATTAAGAGAAATAAACTTAAAATTTGACGAACGAACAACATGATATCTTATGACGCAAAGCTTGATAAAGCTTTTATTTGTTAATTCATACAAAAAAGGATGGGCGTTTTCATATGATATGCTATATTATCAGAGAAACCTTTATTTTTTGCTGAAAAATTTATACAGATTCGAAATATACAAAAAAAACACAGATTTGTTGCGTAATTTTTTTACAAGGTACGGATTGAAGATTTTTAAGCCTATGGAAACAAATTTATGGCTAATAAAAAAGTAGTTAAAAGATTCATACCATTTTTCTTGAAGCTTATTTATGATAAAAAGTATCTATTAGTGTTTATAAAATAATCAGATGAAATAGATATAAACTTCAAGAAGGAAAAAACATATCAGGTCGTAAATGAATCAAGTAATGTTTATTTAATTATAGTTTAGAACCTCATAAAATTCCTTTATTGATTTTTAAATAGTTTGAGAATCCCAGATGCTTTTAGAACGCAAAAGTTACCTTTAGTTTATAAAATCCAATTCAAAATACGGATAAATTTTGATCTATTTTATAGATTTTATTTATTATCTTTTATTAAATGGTTATTTAAATATCAAAATAAAATTTTAATATCAAAAAATTTGTTGTTATTTTTAGAAAATGCACCGTCTTATATTACAGAATATATCTTTATAATATCAGTTTTTTCAAAAATGTTTCATAATTGATCCACCGATGGGTCAAGCGGTAATTAAACCGTTTACTGAAAGTATATTAAATTCGGCCTCAGAAAGTTATTTAATAAAGAAAAAACGATACTGAACAAAATTTTATTAAGCCTTGTAATTTTAAAGAGTTTTGCTTTATTATTTCCGATCTACGCTAAGAAGTTATTTATAGCACATTACAAAAATTATAGAACAAGATTTAAAGTTATGAAATTTATTTAGATTACCTCTAAAATAATATTAAATGACAAGAAAACGATATAAAAATTGACACTAATAAATCACAATAGTTTATTTTTTTTAATTAATATTATCATTGAGTAACTCATTGAGTAGTTCTAGTGAAAAAAAATGACCAAGGATATTATAACCTTAATAACAATAAGATTGTCATAAATATTACAAATAATTACGTTTGTGAAGTTGTAATCGATAATATTGAACAGAAGGATAAAATAATATAGATAAGAAAACACAAATAACACATAATGAATTGTTAAAGTAGTAAAGATTTAAAAGATTAGTTTGAATTTCAAGAAGATTTAATGGATCTACAAATTTCATATTTAAAAATCTAAAAGATTTAAATGAGAACAAAAATTTTAAAAGTCTGAGACAAAAATACATAATTTATTTTATTAAAGTTGATTTTCTTAAAATTAGTTATACAAATTTTTGCATATCTTAACCACTTGTCTAAAAATATTGTCTGACTAATTCAGATATTTAAAATTATACTGTAGTTCTTAAAGGAATATTAAATAATTGACATATCTGTTTAGATCAGTGTTTCCCAATCATATGTCATCTATACAGCACTTAAACGATCAAAAATCATCGATTGCACCTCACAATAAAAATTATTGTAGAAACATGGTGTTAATTTACAGTATGTTAAGAAAAAAACGGATCACCTTTAGGACAGTGTGCCCATCGTTTATGTAAAAAATAGGTTTATAAGCACATTTAAAAAGTTTAATTCTATGGGGTGTGTTCTTTCAACAATCTTAAACACAATTATACTAATCTATGCACGTTTTTTTGAAAAATTGGTCTAAAATAAAAACAGGATTTTATTAAATCTGATCAATTAAAGACGATATTCCCTGCAAAGCTTTAAATTTAAGACAATTTTTTATACCCCTTAATGAAATAACTGTCAGAATTTCAAAGAGCTCAGATAATTTTTCTTTTCCAGAGTAAGGTTTCGAAAAAAAAAATTGCTGAGAAAATGAAGATAAGTCAAAGCACTGTCTTTAGAAAGATAAAAAAAAATCTGAAAAAATATTCTTTAGCACATAAAAATAATAATGGTGGACCAAAGAAAATTAATAATCGTGATTTGTGAGTGATAATGAAAATTATTGACAAGGTACCAAAGAAATCCCTTAAAAGTATGACTGGAAACCTTGCAAAGTGAAATGGAAAAGAAGTGTCTCATGTTACTGTAAAATATGATATAAATAACGCTGGTAATTTTGCTTATTCTTCTATAAAAACCCGCTTTTATCACCAACAAATATTTTAGCAAGCATAGAGTTATGAGACGAATTCAAAAGTATATCAGGAGTGAGTCTAAAATCAAAAAAAAATTCTGATGGATCTAAATTTAATCTTTTTTTTATTCTGATGGGTAAGTTTCTGTACGGAGAAAACCTTCAGAAAGCCTTAATTTGAAAAATTTATCATGTACTGTCAAATTAGGAGAGGGTTCGATCATGGTTTGGATGTTTTTTTATTACTATGGTGTCGGTAATCTAGTATTTATAGATGAAAAAATGCATGTTGATATTGTCTTTAAGAATCTCAAGGATTCGGCTTCAAAAATGGGATTAGATGGATACATTTTTCAACAAGATAATGACCTGAAACATAATTCAAATCTAGCAAAAGATTTATTTGTAAAAAACAATATTAATATTCTTGCTTGGTTAGCTCAATCGCTAGATATGAATCCAATAAAACCTTGTGGACCTTAATAAAGTAAAAGGTGGGCTTTTTAAAGTCGAACAATTATAAATGAATTGAAATAATATATACTAAAAGAATGGAACTCAATATCCGTAAAAAGATGTCAAAGGTTGGCTTTAAGCTTTAAAAAACGATCTATTAAAGTTTAGGAGCAAAGGGCTTTAATATTAATATTAGAGTATTATTTTTCATACTAATTTTTTTAATTACAAAAAAAGACTTAACTCCCAAATGAACCCTAATAATCACAAAAAATTCAGTTATTTCATGCAAAATTGCTCATATTTTGATAAATGCTTATTTTTTTCATGTGTTAATGAAAGATTCACAATGAGTAATCCGTTTTTTAATATACTGTATATAAATTATAATAATGAAAAAAATCAATTCTTTTTAGCATCAATATATTTATAAATATAGGAAATATTATAAAACTTGTATTATTTCCAAAAAACTCCTATGCGCGACCGGTGTGCCGTGGTCCTACCTTAGAAAACACTGGTTTAGATGAAGTCATCATACTAAAGGAAAAAGTGAGTATCTTTTTTTAATTAATTATAATGAAATTAATTTAATTACCACAAAATATAGTATACAATCCGCGCCTAATACGAGAAAAAGAGATGATTTTATTTTTAAAAATTTTGGTGCGGCTTATATGAAAAAAAGTGGAATTATATTTTAAATTGCGGGGTGCGGCTTATACAAAATGAAGCTTATATTCGAGATTTTAGGGTATTTTTAATATTTCAAGATAAAAATATAGGTATATAATATATATATATATATATATA
>CAKKLC010012839.1:5776-18964 GCA_918559645.1 Ceratonova shasta
GAGGGTTTACTCAAGGAATTTGTTTGGAAAGGGTATTCTTAGAGTTACTGTATGTAATAACTGTTTCAAACCGATGTGAAATACAAAGGAATCTTACAAATATCGTTGTTATCATAGAGGCGGAAATAATGTTTTCGAACAATGCTAACTTAGTTAAAGGCATTTTTATTAAAAAAACTCTTATTTGAGTTTTAAAGAACTATTAATTCTACTGTGAGAATGTTGTAAAGGTTGTTTAAATGTATATCCATCTATCAAACAAGATGTAGAGCCATTTACTATAACACGATAGTTTTTTTTAGACTTAATAAGCTTGTAGCATACTACTTATTGAGTTTTATAAACTCACAGAAGATTGGTAGAGAAAATAATATTGTTGAAATAGATGAAACTGTTTTAGTTGAGAACAAATCTTATAGCGGTAGACTTTTTGAATACCAAGTTTGGACAGTAGGTGCTGTAGTTAGGTGACAACCTCATACCTTTTTTTTTAGAAATAGTTGAAGACCGTTCAAGAAACACATTAATAAAATTAATTCGTAGAAAAATCGCCCAGAAAGTACAAATGAACATACATGTGGCGATATTATTAAAATTTAGAAACGATTTGCATAGATCTAAGGTTTCAATTTGAAACCATAAAAGACTCCGAAAATTTCGTATATGAAGAAACAAGTGTACATACACAAACTATTGAAGGCATATGGAGTGTGATCAAAAGAAAAATGAGAAAAGACAGAACTCATCATGGCACTCTAACCGTCCTTTTGTAGAAAATAGACATTGCCAGTTTTAAATAGTTGTTTAAGGATAAGCTTCTTGATGAAATGCTTAGTATAGTATGTTATAATAATAATTAAGCAAACATTTGAAATTTTTTATTAAGAATATAAAATTAGAGAGGGGGTACAAAAAAATTTAATTAAAATATTTAAGTTGATAATGTAGATACCTGTACACATTACTCGTTTATTAATAATTTAGTAAACGTCATAGTTAAGATTTTAATAAAAAGTAATGAGTAATAAGCAAAATTAATGATATTTTAAGATTAAAAAAATAAATATTTTGAGAGTTATAATAATTTTGTATCAACCCTTATATGGAGTATTATCCGATCGAAAATAATAGATATTTTTTTAAAACCTTGGACAATAGTTTGGAAGAAATAAATGATGACTAAAATTGAATTTGTAAATTGGCTTGTTAGAAATCGACAAATTGCTATCGAATTTAAATGTAAACATTGTCAGAATTATTTGCTGATAAAAGAAAGAAGCTTCATAATTAATCACTATGAATTTGTGTTGCTGTAATAGAAGTTTTTTGTTTGCAGAAACATTTAAAACTATAAGAGCTTGTTCATGTTTGTCTTTTTTTAACATTAGAGGACAAACTATTTATAAGTATATATTCTACTATGCGAATTTTTTTTAATTAATTTGGTATGGTCAAATATGCGGCAATAAATGAACAATTGGCGACTAAAATACGTAAACACGTAATTAAAAGAACAGCTTTTTATTTTTAAAATAATTCAATTAAGTTGGGTGGATGAAGTTTGATCGTACAAGTTGATGAAACAAAGTTAAGTTTTAGCGTTTAAGTCATAGAGGCAGAATTTCGGTTGAAGTGGTTTGGGCTTGATGTATTGTTGTTAAATCTTACAATCCAGCTTTAGAATTAATTAAAATAGTGTGGGATAGAAGAAAAAAAAACAATGATCCATATTATTAAAAGAATAATTATGAAAGGATCAAATATTTATTTTGATGAATGCATATCATACCATAATTTAAGTAAAGAAGTATAAATCTATAATACAATATGTCGCATATACACTTCATTGAGCTAATTACCGGTTTGCACACTCAGCATGTCGAAAGTTTGAATAACAAGCTTAAGCTAGGTATAAAAAATCGAAAAGTGTAAAAAATATGTAAAAGGCAAAGCCCATTATAAGAATTCATGTATTAAGGACTGAACAAGAATAATGACCCTTTTAATGTTTTATTATTAATTTTAAAATTCGATTAAATAGTTTGAGTATTTTTTTTCTAATTATTTGTTATTTATTTACCATTTTTATATGTTTTCTCTTATCTCGATTGGTGATAAGGGTTGTTCCACAATTTTTGGTAAATATTGGTTTTCCCATAAAAATAAAAATTTAAAAAAAATTGATAATTAAATCTGTATTTGCAAAACTAAAAAAGACTAATGAAACCCTTAATATTTGCTATTTTACAATCTCAGATAAATTGTAAAAGAATTCAAAGTACTGATTTTAATTTATTACATAAATAATTCTAAGAAATCATATAAATAATAACAGGAGTAAGAATCTTTAAATAATGGTTTATATTCCTGTACTCATATACCTCAATCTAACTTAAAACACTTCTATAGTTCCTTCATTCGTCAGTTATAATAATTGTTCCTGAATCATCGTTATTTAAGGTTATTTGGGTCATAGTATGGTCATTTTTGTTTATACAGTGAACCCTCTCTTTAACGGAACCTCTTAAATACCGGATTTTTTAAATTAAATCACGTAGTTTTTTTTGGGTGTTATTTAGTTCGGTTTACTGTCTCCGAATATCGAAATCATACGATTTTTTTTTGAAAAAATGACCTTCTAAGATGAAGGAAAATTCTGAAAGGAGGAAGAGAAAAAGATTAAGTATGAAAGAAAAGAAGAAATTTGTTGATTTTTATAAGGAAATTGTTGATTTTTATAAGGAAATCTCACACTTTCTACAAAGAGAACTGAGTGAAAAATATAATACACCAATTTATACAATAAGTGACATTTTAAAAGAATCTAACTTCTTTGCAGAGAATGATTGTAATAAAAATAGAAAAAGAATAAACAACCACTTTACAACACAGATATTTGACCACCAACTATTTGAGTGGTTTAATCTCAAGAGAAGAAGACATTGTACCATTCAAGATACTGATCTCCAAGAAATGGCTTTGGATTTGGCCAAAATACACGACTTTGAAGATTTTAAGGCGTCTAATGGTTATATTTAGAAGTTTAAAGCCCGGCATAATATTTCAAGTAGATGTATAAAAGGAGAGGCCAATCTTGTCGATAAAGAACTTATTGCGTCTTTTTAAGAACAATATAAAGAGAAAATAGAATCGTTTGAACATAAAAAAGAATCCTGTTTTGTCACAGTTAAAATTGTTTTTAAGTGTACACCAATGATAACTCTTTGTTTAAAAAATGAAGATAAAATAAGCGGTAAATTCTCTAAAGAACGTGTTACGATACTTTTTTGTGTGAGCATGGTTGGTGAAAAATTAAATCTACTTTTGATAGGAAAATCAAAATGTCCTTCAGGATTTAAAAACTTGGATTGGAACAATATTCCATTGATATACAAATTCAATAAAAAAGCCTGGATGAAACTTGAGATTTTCAAAGATTTGCTCAATGATACAAACGAAAGCATGAAAAAGAACAATCGTAAAATATTATTGACACTAGACAACGCACCTGTGCATCCTGTTGATGTTGAATACAGCAATATTGAGCTTGTATACTTCCCACCTGGTCTTACCTCTATGATACAACCTTTAGATCAAGAAATTATTAAGTCTTTAAAAACTCTTTATAAAAGAAGGCTTAACCAAAAAATGAATCAGTTATTAGACATCAATAATGAAATAAAATACCACGAAGCTGTCAAAACCTTTAAAATGATCGATATGTTGAAATTAGTTCTCGAATCTTGGAGAAATGTCACAGAGGATACTATAGTGAATTGTTTGCTTTAGAAATGCAATGTTGGATAGCTGTGAACATCTAAAGAATGTCGATAATGGAGACACTTCTGATTTTGACTCTTCTGCCTTTTATGTTAATACAGATGAATCAATATTCTTAGATAGAGTCAAGAAAAAAATTTCGGGGCTTTTCGGTTTTTTTCCCCCGGCTGGAAAAAACTGAAAAGGTCCTTTTTTTTAATATATTATTTTTAAATTAGGGGGAAAAAACCGATAAGAGCCAAAATATCTAATCAAGAGGATTTTAAAGAAGAACAAACACACGTTGAAAAAAAAGTAATTTTGACTCATTTGGATGCTTTAAAGCACGTTGATGATCTCGAATATTATGTCTTAAAATACTATCCTGAGGATCTTGAGTTGATTTATTCTTTAAAGCAAAAACTACTTAAAAACAAATCTGAAAGACCTATAAATTTACTTGATTTTTTCGTAAAGAACAAATAAACTACGATTGGGCATTTTTTGTGTATATTTTTATAAATTCGATAATTCTTTATTACCGAAAAATCAATTTTTGGGTAAAGTTGGAATCCAATTTTCGGAGGGAATACTATAACTGCTAACAAAAAGAGTCTTTTGGTTCATCTTTCAATTCCCTCGTGGTACCATTGCACGGAAATTTACCTGCATAGCTGTATTTTCTACGAAAGAATAAACTTTCACTAACTTTAATTACCTTAGGTAAACCATCTCCATCATATAGACTTGTCCTTTTACTAATTTCTGTGACGTAATTACAAATAATATCCTAGCTAATTCTCCGTATCTATGAACAGTTTCTCTATTAATATTAAGATCATATGCTATATCCATTAGACATATGTCATTAATATACTTTAAAAGGAGTTTAAAGATTTGTTTCATCTTTAATATACAACCATTGAAAATTTACTGATCATATAATTTTTGACCCTTGAATAGATTTTTGCATATCTATCTATAGATGATCTAAGTTTAATGTAACTCATTTGCGGGTATTAAGTACTCTTTTTGCAAACCAAGGTGTTTTTTATAAATTTTATTCTTGCAAGTAATACATTTGGTAATTCAAATGAAGAAAAAAGCTTTATCAAAGGTAACTACATTTATTAATTTGTCTTTGATATCTTGATCACTGATATTCTCTTGTCTTCAACAATTTTCTTGCAAGATTTTCCAGCCATAAGGGGTATTAAAAATTTTTCATTTTTGGCGTAAACCAGCATTTACACAAGTTTTATATTTTTACTTAAATGTATAGTTTACAATATAAGTTTATATCTTTCTTACTGTCATGTTAATTAAATTGTTATAAAAAATATATTAATTTAATATAAATAAATAAACTTTTTTTTTTGAGATGGTTATAATTAACCAACTCTCCAAGTATTTATATTACTTTATAAGAACAAATTAACAATTTATTTTTTCAAGGTCTAGAAATCCACATTTCTTTTAAAATATACGAATAATACAAAATATTAGTTGACAAGTGAAATTTTGTTTTTGAACGTCTTGAATAATATAATAATAAAATGAAAAAGGAAGCCAGAAACATTCTCGTTATTACTTGAGATAATACTCCTGATAATTGAAAAGATATGGCTCTTTCAAATATAAAATTTTAATTTTTGCACCCACTAATGATTTCAAAGATATAGCATTTAAATCAAGGCATAAATCGTTTATTTAGATCTAATTATCGAAGATTTTTTATGCAAATTATATTTCTATTTAAGAAGAAATATAGCAATAATATACTTTAATGAATAAAGTAACAACATTTTTTAATATTATTTCTATTAATGCGTTAAGGGTATATTAAGTAGCAATAAAAAAATAAAAATTGTTTTTACTGTATCTTTAGAAAACTGGGAATAAAATGAGATATCTGAAGTTAAAAATTTAATAACTCATTTATTTTTAATACTGAAAGTGAAATTAAACTTGATTTTTTACACAAACTATTCAAATGACGTTGATTCGGTTCTGATATAAGATATTTATGAACAAAATAATTATAATAAATATATATCGGATCATGAATAAGAAAATACCAATATAATAGGTTATAAAAAGATTAAATATTATTTATCTCAAGTTTAAAAATAAATTATTTATAAAAAATCTTTGGGCATTGGGAATGGTAAAAGATTACATTTTTAAAATAAGAAAAATAAAGAATTCATAAATACGGATTTTTTTCAAATAAAAATGAACTATTTTTCATTTACATAACAATTTTTAGATGTATAATTACAACTTTTTGTGTAAACTACATACTTTATATACTACTTTTTGTTCGTATAACTTTTTAAATAGTTCCAACCGGTTTTATACAAGAAATAATTTATTTCATTGCACCTTAATTTTTAGTTGACTATGCTATAAAATTAAATTTTTTTAAGATTTTTATTAACTAATTTAAATATATTTTTATAAAAAGGATCGCAGCTTAAAGGGATCGTAGCTTAAATTGATCTTGAACTGTATTAAAGAAAAATTAATAAAAAAATTAGAAAATATATAATGGAAAATATATAATGGAAATTTAATATAAACCATTATAAATAGTGTGCTATAAAATTAATTTAAAAATTTAGAGAAAAATATGAAAAGTTCATATTTATAATTAAAATTAATTAGCCTTTAAGATACAAACATTTATGAATAAATATATAATGAAAAGTTATATAAATGATTATAAATTAATGAAAAATTATATAAAGAAAATATAAATATATATAAATTTTTAATTATGGATTAAATTAAAAAATTAATATAAAAATTAAATAAAAAGCCAATTCAATATAAACACTTATGAATAAATAAATAATGAAAAATTATATAAATGATAATTAATTAATGAAAGATAATATGAAGAAAATATTATAAATAAATATAAATTTTTAATTATAGATTATATTAAAAAATTAATATAAAAATTAAATAAATAGCCAATTCAATATAAACATTTATGAATAAATATTCAATATAAACATTTATGAATAAATATATAATGAAAAATTATATTAATGATTATATTTTAATGAAAAATAATATAAAGAAAATATAAATAAATATAAATTTTTAATTATAAATTATAATAAAAAATTAATATAAACATTCAATATAAACATTTATGAATAAATATATAATGAAAAATTATATAAATAATAATTAATTAATGAAAAATAATAAAAAGAAAATATAAATTTTTAATTATAAATTATAATAAAAAATTAATATAAACATTCAATAAAAACATTTATGAATAAATAAATAATGAAAAATTATATAAATAATTATAAATTAATGAAAATAATATAAATTTTTATTTATAGATTATAGTAAAAAATTAATATAAAAATTTGTAAATATCTGTAATTAAAATTTTATAAAAACAAATACAGTTAATTTTTTTATATGAAAACAAAAATTTAATCAGAATGTTTAACTAAATTAATTTTTTTAGTAACAAATTTATTAACAAATTTTCATTAACGAAAACGAGTTTAAACCCCACGACTATGCCGAAAATTAACGACATAAAGAGAAAAAGAAAATCATACAACATTGAACAAAAATTAAACGTAATTCAATATCTAGAAGAAAACGGTGTTTTCCAAATATTTATGGAACAAAAATTTAATATGCCTATCAGTTCATTAAACGATTTTTTAAAACAGAAAATAAGAATTAAAAAAAGCTTTCAAATGATGCCAAACAAATATTATTGAAAAAAATTACAATTAAAAAGAAAAAATGAAAATTTTGAACCATAATTATATGAATGCTTTGTCTCTCAAAGACATACGAAAAAAATTATAACCGATGAAATTTTGACATGAGCATCATTAGATTTTTCAGAAAAGTTCGATTTGATAAATTTTAAATTTTCAAGTACATTAATAAAAGCTTTTAAAAAAAGATTTTAAGATAAAATATAAAGCTGTATCAGAAGAAGAACAACTTGTTGATTTTAATTTAATTTATGAAAATTGCAAAGAATTTAGTAAAAACTCTCAAATTATGATTCAAAAGACATTTTAACGCAGATTAGACGCCTCTTTTATTAAATATTATCGGAAAAGAACATTAAAAATGTCTCTAGAACATAAAATATCATGCAAGTTATCTAAAGAAAGCAACACTTTATTATTTTCTACAATTTCAAAGGGTGAAAAATTGCCTTCTGTCATAATAGTGAAGGCAAATAAACAAATTGGTTAAAAAATATTGATATCAAAACAAATTCAATAATTTACTAAAATTCTTCGAAAGCATTGATGACCAAAACTATTTTCAAATAGTGGTTTACATCATTAAATTTAAACTTCTTAAGTAAAAACAGGAAAATTTAGATGATAGTTGATAATGCACCCTGTCATATTCTTGGTGCAAATCTTTTAGCAATATTGAACTTGTTTTCTGGCAAAAAAAATACATCTAAACTTCAACATCTGGATCAAAGTGTTATTCATTCTTTTAAAAGTAATTAAAAAAAATATTTTCTTCAAAAAATGGTTTTTCAAATTAAAATATTGACATAAAGGAGATTCTGCAAAGATTTAATTTATCTGAAAGCATACTTATTATTCGATGATGGAATGAAGTAAAAACTAATACAATCATAAACTGTTTAGAAAAAGATGAAATTAACTTTAAAATTCCATTTTAAAGTAAAAAAAAGATGATATGAACATTCAGCAATCACCACTGGATAAAGGAATTGATTTGAATGAAAGTAAAAATAATGCTTTTATTTGCTAGAATCAAGTCTATGTTGTGATACTGGAATCTCAACACAGTGATGATACTGAATTAGAACCACAAAAAGAAGATGATATTATTGGTACGGAAGAATCAATAAACTACTTAAATATGCTCGAAAATTTTTTGTGTGATAGGGATTTAGAGTGTCTTCCTTAAATTTTTAAATTAATTGATAAAATGCAATCGAAAAGAAATAATTCGAAGATGAAAAACATAATAACAGATTATTTGGTGAAAAAAAATAATAAAATTTTTATATTTTTATTGTTGTTTTATAAACAAGTGTTTTTTTTGGGTTTTTGCTTTTCGTTAAAAAAATTAACTTCATAGATAGATTTATTAATAAATATAATAAAAATGATTAAAAAAAAATAAAAATATTTATAAAAATATTAAACAAGAATAAATATATTCTTTTATTTAAATATTATTTAAAAAGAAATATAAAATTTTTTTAATGTAAGTAACGAATAATTAAAACAAACATATATATGTATGTATTGAAAATATTAATTAAAATATTTATCTAAAAATATAATTAAAAATTATAAAAAGATTTACTGAATAATTTTTTATGAAAAATCAATTAAAAAAAAATAACGAAATATTAATTTAAAATTAAGAATTAATATAAAATAGTTTTAAATAAAATTACTCAAATATAAACATTGAGATTTATAATTAAAAATAATTAAAAATAATGAAAAATAAATATAAAAATTTATTGATTTTTTAAAATATAAATTTAAAGATTTATTAATAAATAAAATAAAAATTTAATAAAAATAATAATTAATAAATATAAAAATGCAAGAAAAATGAATATAAATAGTTAAAAATTATAAATAAATATAATTAAAAATTTTTATTAAAATTTAAAATTAAAAATCATTAATAATCAATTTAAATTGATAATTTAGATTTATTTAAAAATAATGAACAATTAATATAAAAATTTGCTAATAAATATAACCTAAAATTTAAAAACATTAATAAATAGATTTACTGAAATATTATTTATAAATTAATTAATATAAATATTTGCTAATAAATATAACCTAAATTTTAAAAACATTAATAAATAGATTTACTGAAATATTATTTTTAAATTAATTAAATAAACAATTAATATAAACATTTTGAAAATCAGTATCAATATTCATTAAATATTCTTATAAACTTATGTTGATTAATTTAATTAAAATTTATTATTAAATATTATTTAAAATTAAAAATAAACGATTCAAAATCAATTTTAACATTGAAAATTTAGTAATAAATTTAATAGATATTTATAAATAAATATAAAAAAATAGATTAATACAAAAATAGTCATAATATAATCTTGATGTAAAATTAGTATAAAAATTGATTAATAAATATCATTAAAAAATTGGATCATGTCTTATCGGTGGCTCAAGATAAACGTTATCTCTTATAAAAAAATATTTTTGATAATTTATGATAATGCTATTAGAATTCATACAATGGTTGATGAAAAAAGAGCAAATTTGATGAATTTTAAGGTGCATAGTATGCAACTAACCTCTCAAATTAGTTTCGCGCCATGTTTTTGTCGATGGATGCTCTTACATCATCTTGACAAACGGCTGTAGCAGATTCAGAAACCATCAGTCGATACGTAAAAATACTTGGTTCGAGAGTTTTACTATTTCTACTGTGACAATTTATATGTTTATAGATTTATATAGCAAAAATATACAACTATGCGACATCATGAATATAATTAAAATCAAAAAAGAATATAAAAATTATAGAAAACAAAATACATATAAATATAGAACACAATTTTTCAAGATTATGTTGAGAAAATTGCGTTGTACAGATTGACAAGACCAAGCTTAACTGTAATGTTAAAAATAATCGAATAAAAGGCCCAAGAGAACAAAGTCGGTCTCTCTGTATCGTTGAAACGAAATTTTAACCTGCAAGACGTTAAGCATGTTTGCTTGCAAATAAAATTTCTCAAATTATTTTGCCAATCATAACAGATAAAGTAATAGAAGATTCCACTATACATACAAATGAGTAAAGAGCATACACCAATCTAAGTAATTTAAAGTATCAACATAACACAATATTCCATAAGTACAATTTTGTGGATTATGAAAATAATGTGCACACCCAGCATGTAGAAAACTGGAACAAAAAATTAAAAATGGCTATAAAAAAAAGAAAAGGAGTTCAACCAAGCTGTCATGCTACATTTTAAAGTATATTCACGTTTTTTGAATACTACAAAGGTGTCAGTTTTAAGCAAATATTAGAAATGAATAAAATTTAATTTTTCTAGTTTTTTAATTTTTTTTAAATTTGGATTTTTTCTTATTGTTTATCTTTCTTATCGTTATCTTTAGCCACCGATAAGACCTGATCCAAAAATATATATAGATATTAATAAATAATCTATATATATAAATAATATAAAAATATAGTACAGTCTAACCTCCAAATGGGGCAAGAATTAGCACCAATAGGAGGTTTTCCCTATAAAACGGGTTTTTCAGTATAAACGAAAAAACTTATCTTTTAATTAAAAAAATCCAGAATGATTCCTGGTTTTTTGTTCTTTTTTTTATAAGTTTGCATATTTATAGCTTAAAATTTATAAAACTTCAATACATATTCAGGGCATTTATATTTCAAAAATTTAAGTATACTTTTAAATGAGATTTCCAAATCCTCTATTTTAATTGTTCATCATGGATGGTATAAGATTCATCCTCTGATTGTGAATTAGATTCCTCTAACTCATAAAATACATCATCGATGATTTCGCTTATTATATTCGTAACATTATATTGTTCAATTTTAATGTCTGGTTCATTATTTACATTCATATTTTTGGACTTTCGAGATCAAAAGCTTTAGTAAAGCTGTTAATGATTCTTTCTGAAGATATATAAATCCATGCCAATTTCGATAACCAAATTGCCTCAAATATTTTTTTTAATTATTTTCTCTATATTGTCAGCAGAATTCGTATCTTTGATCATATTTGCGGTCATAAATTTTAAAAATTTATCTTTAAAGGATTTTATAATTCCCTGAACACATGGTTGGTTAAGAGATGTAGTGTTTTTATGCAAAAAATGATATATTTATTGGAGAGTGTTCCAGTAATATAATTACATGTTGCATTATCCAAAATTAAGGCTATCTTCCAATTTTCATGTGCCGTTCGGACTTTAAATCTTTACAACTAAAAACCAAATATTAATCTGGTCATCCATGCATTACATGAATGGTGATACTCTACTGAATCAATTGCAGATCAGAATTTTTCAATGCTCTGGGTGATTTTGATTTACCAATTAAAAGAGGATTTTTTTCTCGCATTCTAAGATACAACATAAAAGCAGAGTTAACCATTTTTTAGGTGTTTTCACACTTTTATACTTATAAACTGGGCTAACAAAACTTTTTGTGGATAAAGGCTTATAATAAAGTGATGTTTGGTTGCAATTAAAAATATTGTTGCTTTTATACCTTGAAATAAGATTTTTTACTTTTTTCAAAAATCAAACAGCGGAATTTGTATCTGCTGATTTTGATTATCCCTTCAATGCTTAAAATTTTATTACATAATTTTGCTTGAATTTAAACAACCAACCATTCGAGGCTTTAAAGTTCGTTATTGAAGATTTTTCAGCGAGTTTTTAAAGCAACAATTTTTAGAATGGGACCACTTATGGGTATTTTTTTCTTTAAATCGACAAAAACTATCATAAATAGCACCATTCATGCTGCATTTGTCCGCTTCAGAATTATCCGCACTCTTCTTTTTAAGAATTCCGTCTATTTGACATTAATTTCGATACAAAGCACCCTTAGATATTTGAAAATTATTACAAATTTTGCGATCTGTAATACTTAGCTTGGTTAAAAAACATATTACTATATTTTGTTGTTGTTGTTAAGTTTTCGTGACATGTTTTTTAAATTTATAGTATTCCCCCACTCTGAGTTTTTTTACTATGAAAATTTTCAATTTTGTTAGATAAAATTTTTTTTTCCATAAACGGAGGTTTCCCCATAATTTAGGATTTCCCCATTTAGAGGTCGGACTATAATAAGATAAAATTGATGAAAAATAAATATAAAAATATACTAATAATATTAACTTGATGAAATATTAAATAATAAATATAATGAATAAATAATCTTATTGGATAATTAATATAAAAATATAGTAATAAGATTGCCTTGGTGGAAAATTAATATAAATATGTATATTAATAAATAAATAAAACTGATTAATAATTAATTTAACAATTTATTAAAAAATATAATAAAAATTACTATAAAAATCAATTAATAATAATTTAAAATTGAAGAAAAATTATTAAAATGATTTATTTTTAAACATAAAATTATTATACAGTAAACCCTCTGTACTTTTCGTTTTATTGTTCGTGAAAAAATCCGTAAATTATGGAGAAACGAAAAGTATAGAATTTGAAATTTTACTTTTTAATTAAAAACTTCAACATCCCATCCATATCCTTGCCTCTTTTCCTGATCTTGTGATCCACTTTTTTAATCATTGCTTTGGCTTCTATATTGAAGTTTTCATCTTCGTCAAAGTACCTTAAAAGTATTCGTATAGCA
>CAKKLC010012839.1:19124-32268 GCA_918559645.1 Ceratonova shasta
ATTCTTTTTTTTCATTCTTTTTATCCCATTTACAATGTTTGAAGCAGTTTTTGATTGTTTTTGATGTTATTTTATCCCAGGCGAGATTAACATAAACTGCAGCATCTTTCAAAATTATGCCTTTAAACACAACTTCAGCAGATTATCCAGCCTCTACCTCTTCAAAAACATCTCTCAATTTATATTTATTGAAGTATGACTTAAAAGATTTGATAATACCCGCGTCAAGTGGCTGTAAAAATGACGTTGTGTTAGGCGGAATGAAAATTATCTCAATGTTTTTAAGATTCAACGTTACTTTATGTGCTGGGCAGTTATCGATGAATAAACATATCTTTTTATTTAATTTCAACAATTGATCATCCCACTTTAGCAAGTATGAATTGAAAATTGCTGACGTCATCATGGCTTTTTTATTCCATTTATAGTCAATATATTTGCCGACATCCATATTTTTAAAAGGTCTTGGGTTTTTTGATCGGCCGATGAGAAGTGGAATTTTTTTATCTGTTCCATTCATATTACATCATAGCAGTACAGATACTCTGTCTTTAAAATTTTTCACTCCTTGCTGTATTTTAGATGATATGGTTCTTATAGGCATTTTTCTGTATCAAAGTCCTGTTTCGTCCGCATTATAGATACCTGATTCACCATATTCTTCAATTTGTTTTGTTACCAGAGTGAGAAAATGTTCGATTTCACCAGAATCTACATTTACCTGCTTTCCTTCTCCAACAATCATTTTGAAAGATAAATTATTTCTTTTTTTTAATTTTTCCAGCCGACCGGGAGATGTTTTTGAATTTTTTAACATTTTTTTCTTCGGCTATTTTTTGTGCTTTCTTTATAATTATATCATCTGTGAAAATCATATTTTTTCAACTCTTGAATGTTCCATCCAAAATGAAAGATTCTTATCTATGACATCGAATTTCATGGCAGGCTTTCTGATTTTTTCACCATATCATTCTGTGACCAATTTTATGATATTATCTTTTTCATCGATAATGTTTTTGATTGTTCTGTCTGATATCTTTTTTTTTAATTTTGCTGTGAAAATTTCTGCAATACGAGTGTATTTGACAGATGTATTTGACTCTTTGAATCTAAAAATCTCTAGTTTGTCATCGAATGTAAGTTTTATGTGGAAATTGTGAACCATGGATTTTTTCTAAAAACATAATTTCGAAAATTTCCAAAAAGTATGGAAAACGAAAAGGATAGAGAAATAGATTAGTAAAACTAGAAAATTAGCAATTTTTCCGAAAAGTATAGAAAACGAAAAGTACAGAGAACGAAAAGTACAGAGGGTTTGCTGTAAATGTATAATAATAAATAATATTTATAAATAATTAATATAATAATTTATTAGTAAATATAATTCAAAAATTACTATTAAAATTAATTAATAATAATTTAAAATTGAAGAAAAATTATAAAAATGATTTATTTTTAAACATGTAAAATTAGTATAAATGGATAATAATAAATAATATTTATGAATAATTAATAAAATAATTTATTAGTAAATATAATTCAAAAATTAATATAATAATTTATTAGTAACTATAATTAAAAAATTAATATAGATATTAATAAAAAATCTTGATGAATAATTTATATAAAAATTTACTAATAAGATAAACATGATGAAAAATAAATATCAAAATATAGTAATAATACAATAATGATGAATAATTAATATAAAAATATAGTAACAATATACACTTGATAAAAAAATGAATTAAAAAATAAATATCAATATTATAGGATTTCCAATACCTAAATCCCACTTTCCCATACTTAAATCCCAATAATTAATTTTATATTATGTTTTAATTAAATAACAATATTCTTATCCTATTTTCAAAACTTATATTCCAATCATTATTTAAACGCTTAATGGTTAAAGAAATAAACAAAGATAAAAGAAACCTTATAATACAAGCCAATAATGAAGGGCATAATATTTCTAAAATTGCAAAAACGTTCAATTTTAATCAGAAAACAATTAATAACATTTTAAACAGACACATGGAAATTGGCACAATCGAGACATTTAAAAGAGTCAATTGTGGACCTGGTCAAAAACTATCACAAATACAAAAACAAGAGATATTACATTGGGTGGATGATGATTGTGAAATTACATTACTTGAAATATGTTCAAATATCTATATTAAATGGGTCACACAAATATCGAAATCAACATTTGAAGAATACTTAACTCTTTCTAATAAACAATTAAGAGGATAATTGCAATACCAGAACATAGAAATACCACAGAAAATATTGATATAAGATTCAATTATAACAACCAGTTTGTTAAATATATTACAGAGAAGGATGAGATGAATATTATTTTTTTGGATGAAGCAGGGTTTAATTTATATATAGGAGTAAAAAAAAGGCAGGTTATTGTGAGGTACTCAAACAGTGCAGGTAGTGCCTGAATAAGATAAAAAAATATTTCTATTTGTACTGCAAAGAACAAATTTGAAAGTATTTTATACAAACACCAGGACTTTGCTTTCAATACTAAAACTTTTCTTTCAATCATAAGAGAATTATTTACATCATTACAAGATAAACATTTAATAAACTGCATTATCATAATGGATAATTTTGCTTTTCATAAAGTTGTTGTTGTTAAAAATATGATTATTGAAAATGGTTTCAGACTGCAGCTGTTACCTGCTTATTCAGCTTTTTTAAACCCTGTTGAAAACATGTTTTCTCAATGGAAGAATGGTGTTAAGCGAGAAAATGTCAAGGATTGGATGAATTATTTTAAAAGCTTAATAATTCATTTAGTATGATAAGTAGTCAACATTGTCGAGGATATTATAACAAAATGCTTAAATACCTAAATATGTGTCAAAATAAAGAAGTTATAAATGATTAAATTATACTTTTGTTTTTTATTATATTTATTTTACATATAGGTCAAATCCCAGTATAACTTTTTTCACGGGACCAAAGAATATGTTTCGCTATACTAAAAATTGGTTATAATGAATGCCAGATTTTTACTTTTTTTTGCGTAAAATTATACCTACTTATCTATTATGTTATACTAACCAAATACAAACATCATGGGTCATCTTTTGTTGATCGGTCTCTATGTTACTATTATTTACTTCGAGTCAAACTGCCTTTTTATTAACCAATGTACTTATCGTAAGATAGGAAATGAAACATCGATTGTAAAACTATGATACTATTTATTTTATTGAAGTTTTTTAAAGGGTCAATAAGTATTACAATATTAAAAAAGTTGAAATTCAAGTAAAATAAAAATGACGAAAAGCATAAAAAATGTAAGTACTCAAATAATTTTATTTTTCAACTAAAAAATCTTAAATTCAGTTTTAAATAAAACTCTTCTTGACGGCTTACAAAATAGAACTTTTCAAGTTGGCAATGTTCTTAAAAACATTTTCCAGAACATTGAAACAGTTTTAAAGATATCCCCGAATACTCTTCAATCCATTGATTGTATCCGAAAAACAAACCTTTGCTTCTTGCGAAACAACTTCATCTTCATTTGCTGATGACTCATTTTCAACACCCAATTGCATTTTTTCTATGATTTTCTTTTCAGATAATTCTCGTAATACCATCACTTTTTTGTCCACCTTGACATAATCTTTGTAAGATACACCAGCAGTGACAGGGACAACGGAGCTCCACATATATCTTCCTTTGATTTCAGTGTTGTCTTCATAGCCCAATAATTCTTAGCTAAAATCTACCATATCCATGGCAGTGCTTTTGATCACTGACGATTTCTTCCAACATTTGGATATGGTGGATTCCTTCACAGCCCACCATGCAGAGCAAATCATATCAATGGACCATTTTAAGTTGATTTTTTTATATCAGAAGCTATTTTTAGGAGTATTTTTTTCAACACATGATCCCGGTAATGCACTTTTTTGGCACGTATGATTCCCAACTCTAGTAGTTGGAAAACTCCTGTGCAATTGGATGGAAAAAATTATACTCTGACATACTCCAGTCGACATGTCAAATTATGAGCTGAGAAGTTGTCTACCAGCAGAAGAATTTTTCTATTTAAGTTTCTCATCTTTCTATCAAGTTCTATCAACCACTCATTATATATTTTTTGCATTATCCAGGCTCGTTAGTTTAACCAATAATCACAAGGAAGTGAGTGCACATTTTTAAAGCAACTAGACTTTTGGTATTTTCATATGATTAATGGCTTCAACTTTTCTGTGCAGGTAACATTGCAACAAAACAGAGCAGTTAATTTTACTTTTGATATTTCCGAGTTTACACAGATTTACTTTTAATGTAACATTCTATGAGGAAGCAACTTATAAAATACTCCAGTTTTATCAGCCTTTAAAATATCATTTCTAACGTATTCTGACACAATTTTTTTATGTCTCCTGCACACCAGTCTGTAACACGTTCTTGTATGACGCTATTCACTTCTCCACAAATTTCTTTTGAAGTAATTCCATAGCGATCTCGAAACCTATTAAGCCATCCGACACTTGCCTGAAATGATTCGACTTTAAGCATCTTTGAAAATTCTAAAGCTTTTTCACGAATCAATGGTCCATTTACCGGAAGATTTTGCAACAGTACATATACTAGCCACGCGAATGTAGCCTTATCCACATTATCATTTAATGCACAACAAATTTTTTTCCTTTATGGTCCCATGTAAGTTCTTTAATTTGGTTTTCTATTTTTTTTCGATCTTTTATAAATGTTGATATGGTGGATTGTGATATGCCGTGTGTTTTGGAAATTTCATTTTTTTTCCTTTAAGAATTGACTTTGTCTAAATTATTTAATTTCTCCTGAAGCGTGAATTAGCGACGTGTTTTGTCCAATATTAATAAATACGAGAAGATTGTTTAAAAAAAGGTTTTAGACACTAGGAAACACTAAAGAGAAAAATTAATGTAGAAAAAAATCAAATGAACTTAATGAACTTAATAAACTTAAAATGTTATTAAAAAAAGTTTTAGAAACAGCGAAGCACTAAGGATGAATATGAAAAAAATCTAAGAAATGAACACAATTAAAATGTAAAAAATATGTTGATGAAAAGAAAGTTTTATAGATAACAAAGATGAGTAGCTAGCTATGTAAAAATAAAAATCGGTCTGACTATCACTTGTAACCCATATTTTACGCAATCACTAATAATTTGTAATGAACACGTAATATACCGCTTAGTGGCAAAAAAAATAAGTTCGTAGAAATTTTATCTAAAACTAAACCATAATTCTAAAATTTTTGAAAAAAAAATGTTATTCTGAGATCTGCTTCGCTGTAATGAATTTTGTATTAGTTCATTTTGTATGAAAGATCATCAGGGACAAATTGCAGAAATTTTATACTGGAAATTTCGTTACTTGGGTGTTCGTTATTCTGAGATTCGACCTGTATTAAATTTGATTAGGAAAGTGGGATTTAAATATGGGAAACCCTTTAATGAAAACTATTTATGAATAATTAATAAAATAATATACTAACAGTATAAACTTGATGAAAAATGTTATAAAAATGTTGTAAAAATAAATTAATAAAATAAACTGAATGAATAATTAATATAAAAATTAATTAATAAATTTAATTAAAAAATTAATATATATATATATATAAATATATTAATAAATATACATGATGAATTATAAATATAAAAATATACTAACAGTATAAACTTGATAAAAAACCATAAAAATTAATTAATAATATAAACGGAATGAATAATTAATATAAAAATTAATTAATAAATTTAATTAAAAAATTATATATATATATATATTAATAAATATACATGATGAATTATTAATATAAAAATATACTAACAGTATAAACTAGATGACAAATCATTATAAAAATAAATTAATAATATAAACTGAATGAATAATTAATATAAAAATTAATTAATAAATTTAATTAAAATTAATATAGATAATAATAATATAAACTTGATGAATTATTAATAAAAAATATACTGACAGTATAAACTTGATGAAAAATCATTATAAAAATAAATTAATAATATAAACTGAGTGAATAATTAATATAAAAATTAATTAATAAATTTAATTAAAAAATTATATATATATATATATATTAATAAATATACATGATGAATTATTAATATAAAAATATACTAACAGTATAAACTAGATAAAAAAAACATTATATAAAAATATAGTAATAATGAAGAAAAATGTTATAAAAATATGTTAATAATATAAACTGAATGAATAATTAATATAAAAATTAATTAATAAATTAAACTAAAAAATTAATATAGATACTAATAAATATTCTTGATGAATTATTAATATAAAAATATACTAACAGTATAAATTTGATAAAAAATCATTTTAAAAATAAATTAATAATATAAACTGAATGAATAATTAATATAAAAATTAATTAATAAATTAAAAAATTAATATAGATAATAATATATATTCTTGATGAATAATTAATAAAAAAATATACTATTAGTATAAACTTGATGAAAAATCATTATATAAAAATATAATAATAATGAAGAAAAATGTTATAACCATATATTACTAATATAAACTGAATGAGTAATTAAAATAAAAATTAATTAATTAATTTAATTAAAAAATTAATAAGAAGATATTAATAAAACTGATGAATAATTAATATAAAAATTTATTAGTAAATAAAATAAAAATTAATACAGATATTAATATAACTGATAAATAATTAATATAAAAATTTATTAGTAAATAAAATTAAAATTAATAGAAATATTAAGTAAACTTTATCAAAACTTATATATAAAAATTTATTAGTAAATAAAATTAATAGAGATATTATTAATTAAACTTTATTAAAACTTATATATACAAATTTAAGATCCATGCAAGCTATAAAATTGTTTTATTGTTTTGAAATATGTTAAAAAAAATATGAACAATTATTTAACCATGTAATAAATAAATTTAATCGTTTTCCCTTATAGTTGTATATTATCAAAGAAATTTTATGAATAATTTATGTAATTTTTCATAACTAATAAAATTATTTTCTCGAATATAAGTATTTTATATCTATCATATACTTTCTATATTTTAAATATTTTGAATATAAACCTCCGAATTATCTGGGTTCACATAATTATAAAATATGATAAAGAATCTTCCTAAATCCATCAATCCTAAAAAAATCCTTTAAAATATCAACTCAAATTATCTGTATAATAAACTTTTCATACATTTCATATTTAGAAATAATATATACAATTGTATATATTTCTATTTTCAACAGTAACAATAAAAACACTTTTTAGTCTTGTTAGTATTGTTAGTCTCTTTTTAGTATTTTTAGTCTTGTTAGTCCCTTTTTAGTCTTGTTAGTATTTTTAGTATTTATAGTATTTCTATCCCTACTATATCTAAATGTCAATTTATTAGTAATGGATTTAAAAAAAATATTTAAAACTATTAAAACCATAAATAATAAATAATAAATTTTCTCACTTTTTTCCAAGTTAAATTCGAATAGAATCTTACAAATAATACTACTATCCCATCTTAATGTTTTTCTGATAAAATTCTAGTTATAAAAAATTTTATACTACACAATTTTATCCTACACAATTTCATTAAAATAAATCTATTCCGCCTTTAAATGAAGTCTAGATCCATCTGAAAAACTATATTCTTATGTACTTTAATACAAATATTAATATCCATAAATTAAAGACTTGTAAAGCAACACTCAGCACATATTTTGCTATTATGATTTATTAAAGACATGTCTTATATAAAATTCAATTATAGGTTTTCGATATTAACAATCAATTTTATTTTCTGTTGCTTTTTTTCCATATATTGGTATTTAACCAAATAAAACAAAAAATACCTCAACTTACTTTTTTCATTAATCTATTAACAAGTTGAATATTAGATGCACTAATTAGTTTCATTCCACAAACAATTATATTACCTAAACAAATTATTATTTAACAACTGTTCATCATTTGTAAGTAAAATCATCCGAGTTATAAATATTCATGTCGTTTTAATCATATTAAGTGAAAATAGCAATTTTTTTCCTTTTAAAATCTAATTGAGATTTATTTATATTCTCAAACTTGATCCCAAATAAAAATTCTATAATAAAACATATACTTGATTAAATCACAAATATAAGATAAAGAATTCAAAAGTGTGACTAAACAGTAGAAAGAACGGTAGTTTCATTTACTACTGGATTTTCTGTTTTATCATTTACAACTTCTTCCTTGGTAATTTCTTTAGAGTTGTGGCTTCTATTACCAGAAGATTCTCTTGAAAGATAGTTTTCAATGATATCTTCAATCATTTGAAAAGCAATAGATGTTTCTGATGGTCTTCCTGAAACCTTGATCTCAGTTTCTTCCCCGTCATCTGGGGTTGTAATAACTATCTTGGCACCTGATTCTCTGATAATTTTCTTTATTATTCTTCCATTTTTACCAATAATCCATCCAGCGTATTCTTTGCTTATTTTTATAGTTTGAACAGTATTTATCAAAAATCTCCTCTTTTCTTTATCTTTACCAATATTTGATCCAGTTCTAAACAATGCCGGTCTTTCGGCTTGATATAAATATCTTCTTGTGTCCTTTATATAGTCTACAATAATAAGTTTTATAGCTTCAGCCAATTCTTTAGGTGAACCTGATAATCTAACCAATACTTCTTTAGCTCTATCACCTTTCCTGGTAAAAACTCTCAATCGTATGTTAGTAGAAGTAGATATATTTTTCGAGTTGATACCTTTTTCTCCAATTAGTGTCATGGCCTGAGATGTCTGCAAGATTAAAAACATTGAAGTCTTCCCATCCCCTACATCATCAGCATCAACCAAGCAATTGGCTAATGATTCAACAGCAAGAGTGAGTTCAGAAACTTTTCCTGAAACTTGAAGAACTCTATTTAATATAAATATTGCGATACTGATAGTCTCCTGGAGTTATTGTCACCAAACGAAGTGGGTTGTTCTGAATAAAATTTATGTAACAGTTTGACTATTAAATAAAAATTATCTTACTTCTTCCCTAGTCTTTTTGATATTTGCTCCTCCCTAAAATATTCAGAAATTTTACCTTCCCAATAATTCTGCCGATTATTGATCCTTCAATTTCAAAATTGAGAGTCCTTTTATAACTACCAGTTAATTCGGAATTTTTATAAATTGTGTTCCCTTTAACATTCTCAAAGTCCGCTGGAGAAATTTGATTAGATTCCATTGTAGAATTATTTGATTTTTAAGAATTAACAACTCGGAATACAAGCAAACGATTTAAATTCTATCGGTTCCAGTCGTTGATCAATAAAATATCAGATTATTTTTAAAGTATCTGAATGACTAAATATTTATTAAAAACTTGGATTAAAATATTGTTAATTTCTTAAAATTTTGTCAATCAAATTATTTTTAACCTAATTGAATTAATAACAATCCTTTCTTAATTTTTAATACAATTTTAAAAATAAATTCACTAATAAAGGGTTACTAGATTAATCTTTCTACAATTGACTGATTATTTTTTCAATAGGAAAAAATTATTTACTAGAAAGTATAAGTGTTCAATTTAGCTTTATCCAATCATTAAATCCAACAATATATCATAATAAAACCAGTATCAAATTATAAAATATATTATGCATGCGCTAGTTTTGTTTATACTCTAAAGCATGCAGTCCAAAAAGGAGCCGATTGTAGGTAATAGGATTTAAATAATAGTGAATTTTGTAAATGGACAACTAACTGATGAAGGAATCCAAACTGTGTCATTTGGTTACAAGAGTCAAAATGATGATAACAACACGGAAAGTAGAAACTTTGTAGTTAAAATAAACTTTTTAGATTGCAAGGATAGGGAACTATGCATACACAGGCAGGGAAAACGTAAACTCAAATCTAGTGGTTTGTTTGTGGGATGAGGTTACAAAAAAATATGTTCCAATTAAAGCACCTATATATACTATGGTTCCTGATGTGTACCAAACTTTGGATGTTGAAAATGAGATTGAGAAAAAGTCAAAGGAACTGCGTGAGAACAAAGGTTCTGCTACTGAAAAGTTCGGTTCAGCAAAGCAGAAAAAAATACTCAAAACTTTGAAAAAGAGGAACGAGATATCCACTGCAACCACCAATTCTATTAATAACTCCATGAGTACTTTAGTAGCTAGTTACCATGATTCTATTCAAAATTTTATTGATGACAAATCTTGTTAATAATATTTTAATAAATTTAGTAAATAGTGACAAATCCTTAATCTTACCATCCAAAAATTGGTATGCTCATTCTGTGGATGAGTTATATATGATAAACGATCTGATAAGTACAAAGATGCAAAAATATTGTTTGCTTCATGTTGAAGAATTTAAAATTTGGATTAAAGAATTAAAGGCTGATTTATCAGAAGAAATTCAGCCGTAAGTTATAAATAATAATTATAAGGTTGCCAAATTTTATTTCTCACTATGTTGAAACTAATAAGGAGTGGGATGATGAAGGAAATAATAAGATAATATCTTATTTGCTTTATTGGTATTATCTTTACTTGTTCTATACGATTGGGAAGAAAGAAAGCATATTTGTAATTGTAAAAAGTCACTTAAGCGAACAAGTTGCAACAAGAGTGTTGAAGCACTTGGAAGCAAATTTTACATCAAATGGTACAGTTACAGCCGTTTGTATAACAAAATCTTTATGTTATTTAAGTGGGATAGCTCTTTATATAAATAAATTTGTAATAAATTGTATGCCTTTAATACAAGATTTTGAAATAACTATCGATAAAATCAAGGTTATTTTAAAAGAGTTGGGATGTGAAATTTCAACAGGAGGAAATTCTAGTGGTAAAGCAAAAAGAAAGAGAAAAAATTCAGAGAATGATAATGGCGATGTTCAAGCAATTTTAAAATTTACTAAAGAAGAAAATTTAGAATTAGCTAATCAAGATAAATAGTTGTTGTAGATTAAAAGATTATTTAATTAGGAAAAATTGTGATTAAAATTTGGAATTTTTTTTTTATTTTTAAAAGACGAATATCTTATTTTAATAACTAAAAGATAAAATTTTTTAAAATAAACGCCATAACTATTTTCACGTTAATTAATATTTTAATTTTGTAAGAGTTTCTTTTACTAAATAAATAAATATTCTTTAACTAAACCTCTTTAACTAATTTTTTCATTTATTTATATTTTTAAATATTATTACAGGGTTATAAATTTAATTTTTTCACAGTTTAATTTCGTTTTTTCACAGTTCGGATTCGTTTTTTCACAGTTCGGATTCGTTTTTTCACAGTTCGATATCGTTTTGTCAAAGTTCGATTTCGTTTTGTCACAGTTCGATTTCGTTTTGTCAAAGTTCGATTTCGTTTTGTCACAGTTCGATTTCGTTTTTTTCACTTTTTATCACTTCTATTTCATTTTTTTTACTTTTTTCACTTTAATTTCGTTTTTTCACAGTTCGTTGTCGTTTTTTTTACTTTTATTTCGTTTTTTCACAGTTTGATTTCGTTTTTTCACAGTTCGTTGTCGTTTTTTTTACTTTTATTTCGTTTTTTAACAGTTAGATTTCGTTTTTTTTACTTTTATTTCGTTTTTTCAAAGTTCGATTTCGTTTTTTTTACTTTTTAACACTTCTATTTCATTTTTTTTACTTTTTTCACAGTTAGATTTCGTTTTGTCACAGTTCGATTTCGTTTTTTTAACTTTTTATCACTTCTATTTCATTTTTTTTACTTTTTTCACAGTTCGATTTCGTTTATTTTACTTTTTTTCACTTTTTATCACATATATTCATTTTTTTTTACTTTTTTCACTTTAATTTCGTTTTTTCACAGTTCGATTTCGTTTTTTTTTCTTTTTTTCACTTCTATTTCATTTTTTTTTACTTTTTTCACTTTAATTTCGTTTTTTTCACAGTTCGATTTCGTTTATTTCACTTTTTATCACTTTTTATCACTTCTATTTCATTTTTTTTACTTTTTTCACAGTTTGATTTCGTTTTGTCACAGTTCGATTTCGTTTATTTTACTTTTTTTCACTTTTTATCACTTCTATTTCATTTTTTTACTTTTCTCCACTTCAATTTATTTTTTTCACTTTTTATCACTTCAATTTCATTTTTTTTACTTTTTTTTGGCGCTTCTTCGGAATCCCACCCGTTATCTAATTAAAATATTAATTATTTTAATCCCATGAACGATAAAAAAATCTTCCAACTGATAGAAAACAAAAAAATGGCTTATGAATACTGTATTGAGGTCGGTTTTCTGCCAGGAACAAAGGTTTGTTGCGGGAAAATTCTAATCCCAAAATTTAGATCGACAAAAAAGGGCAGAGGATATTATTTTAGATGTCCAGTAAATAGGTGTAGAAAAGAAATATCTTTAAAACACGGGACTTTCTTTTCAAAGTCTAATATATCGATTAGTCAAATTTTGTCCGTCCTCTTTTATTTTTCACAAAACGAAATTTCTTTTGCTTCGTTAAAGAGAAACGGAAATAAAAAGCGATGAAACAATCGTAAATTGGCTTTCGTTTTGTAGAGAAGTCTGTTCTCTTTGGTTTATAAACCATCCTGTGTTATTGGGTGGCGAGAGGAAAGAAGTTGAGATCGATTAAACACTGTTGGTTAAACGAAAATATAATAAAAGCCGCAGCGTAAGAGAGCAATGGGTTTTTGGAATTTATGATGTTGAACTCAAACAAAGAGTGTGTGTTGCAATAGAAAACAGAACACGAGAAGTTTTGTTCCCGTTGATACAGAAGTATGTTATACCTGGATCAACTATTACAACAGACGAGGCAAGATTATATGCCAATTTAAACGTTTTTGGTTACCAGCATAAAACAGTGAACAATTCTATTGGTCAGTTTGTTGACTATTCAAGTAATGTCACTACGAATCATGTTGAAAGTTACTGGCAACGAGTTAAACTAGAACATACAAAAAATGTGGAACTCATGGCTCAACGCTAGAGAGTCATTTAGCGGAATTTATGTGGAGAGAAAGATTTAAAAACAATTTATTATATTTGTTCGAGCTGTAATTGAAATTTATCCAGTTGATTAAAGTTTATTTTTTGT
>CAKKLC010012864.1:5484-16714 GCA_918559645.1 Ceratonova shasta
TCTTCTTCAAGATTCCAATATAATTTCCGAAGCACGAAGATTCTTGACTTAAACGGCTTTATAAGATATTGCATCCATAATTCCTTTAATAATTACTAGCTTTCCGACACCTTTAGATGACATGCAGCCCATACCATAATACTTCCCACCCTGCTTTATAGTTGGTTTGCAATTCTCGGATTTTAATGCCTCCCAGTCTTTCCATCTACTCTTTCCCGTCCATTTGACGAAAACACATAAATTTTGGTCTCATCACTCCCCAAAACTTTATCCCACTCCTTATCTTCCCATGATGACCATTTTTGGCCAATTCTAATATTTTATTAACATTCTTTTTTTTAAAAAGCAGCAGTACTCTTCTCGGAAATCTAGAACTAAAGGCAGTTCCCCTAATGAGGTTCCGCACTTTCCGGCTGGCAACATTCTTTTTGGAACACTTTTGAATTTCATTCTTGATATTTTCGAATGAAGTAAATAAAGTTTTATTAATTTATTTCAATATCAGAACCATCTAAAGAATTTTTGCGCCCAGAACCATGTAATCCCAGAATGCTTTGCAAATTAACATACTTTTGTATAATATACTAAATTGTGGACCTCGCCATCTTCAACTCTTTTGAAATTTCTGATGGCGTTAACCTTTCTTTGTTAAGTCTGATTACATAAAAATTACGCATTATTTTTTTCTCATCTAAGTCAATCTTGGGGTAGCAAATATTTTGCCTATTTATATTTTTGGCGGGACAACTTTTGGTTTAAATTAGAGCAAAGTGTCAGTTTTTTTATTTCCACGCAATATTTAAATTTAAGAGATTTTCGAAAAATATACTAGGGTTTAAACGAAGGTTTAAAACATAAACTATACTTTTATTTAATAGTGTTATTAAAATATAACAGACTTAGTTTGCATCATTGACTCCTAATTTTTTCTATGATTTAGAGAAATCTATAAATGTCAGTTTTTTTTACAACAGTGTATATCTGATAGATCTTTGTTTTTAAATAAACAATAAATATTTTAACTACAAAATATGTTGCATAATCGGTTTGCAAATAAAAAAACAAAATGTAAAAACAGCTGCTGTTGATTATATTGTTTCAAATTCTGATCACATCAGTGATATTTAGGACGAAAGTTCTAGTAAGCCTAAAGATGACGGATTGGTAATAGAATAAAAGTTTGGTTCAACAGTCGATTATAATGTTTGCTGATGAAGAAGCTTTCTAGCATACAGAAACTAAAATTTAATCCTTCAAAAAACCTACCTTTCTTAATATATGAAATTTTAAGAATTAACCACATTAATAATTTATGCAGCGCCATCCAAAACCTTCTTTTAATTTTGTATATTTTTTTAATATAAAAAAGTTTGGCATGAACTACAAGTCATTCAATATTCTCGAAGATTTCGCTGTTTTAAAAAAGAAACAATAGATTTCTTATTTATTCTGATTAGTTTATTTACAAACTCATCATGGTTTTTTTTATAATTTTTTTATTTAAAGTTTTAGCGCAAAAATATAAAACATTTTTTCCCTAAATATCCGTTATCTATTGAAATAATTCACTGGAATAGGTACAACTATTGCTTTTTATAGATATAACCAAAATAAACGATCAAATATTCATGTTAGATAAACTTATTGTATACTTCAAACTATTTGTTACTGATGATATTTAAAAACTTATTGTAACCGAAAATAAACGTTTTCTTGCTTAGTTTTTTACAAACATACTACTTAATAAAATATCAAGATTGTAAAAGAGAATTAACACAAATCCAGCTAAAATAAAAGTCCTTATTATAATTTAAATTAAAGTTTAATACGAAATCTGGAAACAGCAATATATTGGAGTACTAATTTCATGTAAACTTTGCTACACATTCGTTGTAATTTTCCATTAAAATTTTCTTGAATCTAATACGTTATTCTAAAATATTAATAATATAGATCTTTTTAAGTGACAGAAACAAATTTTAAGAAATCTTTCAATAATATGAAAATATTTTTTGAAGCTTTTGTTATCAGATTCATTATAAAATATTAAAAAGAATATAGAAATTAAAGAATCACTTCATTTTGAATTAATAATTATTTATGAAGTAGTATAAATTACTATAACGAGTTTGATTCGTTTCTTGTATCGTACTTTCTCTATCATTCTGCTAGTGCTTATACTTATTAAAAATTCAAATACATAAAATCAGAAATTCAGTTAAAATAAACAAAAGTCAACGAGAATTTTGATGAATCTGGTATATGATCTACCTAGAAAAGGTTATAATATTTATATGGAAAATTACTACACATCATAAATGTTGTTTTGAGGATATATTGCCAACAATACATATGCATTTATAACTATCTGTTTGAATAGAAAAAATACCCAAGAAAATCTTAAAAAGAAAAAATCTTATGATTAAATTCATAACCACAAAGTTTAACGAAAAAATAATATTTCGATTATGTCAACTTTTTTAAGTGCTGAAATTCATAATGTTTTAGTCATCGTGGTATAAAAGCAAGCCAATGGTCATCTGCAATTTCTATGCTAATATTGATATTTTTGATTCTTCGGATGAAAAGCTTATATTATCCCTAGTTGACAAAAAAATTGGTATTAAAAAATATTCTTTCTTATCGCCAACAAATTTACTTATGTTAATTTTCCTTTATTACTCACAGAGTAACTCGTTGTAGCTTACTATATTCTAGAAAATCAAGTTTTTACTGAAAATTCAAAAACAGTGGAAGGTTGTCTTTTACGATTAACCGCTTGCCATTTTACAAACTAAGTTTCTGCCATTAAAAAAGATAGAGAATGCATATAGAATTTGTTTACTATGTTCTCTTAATAAAGTGAATAATAGGAAAGTTCATAAAGAGTCATGGTAAAATTGTGCTGAATTTCATGCTGGTTTTTATTAATAATTTGGCTTTCAAATCAATGCAATTCAAAAATATAATATTAAAATCATATAGAATTTAAAATTAACTAATTTTTGATGTTTAAAAACATTTTTTTTGCTGGCTTTTTTATTTTACTTACACTATAGTTTCAAAAAATAAATCCACATTATGCAAACAATTTGAAAAAAAATTATTAATTTAAGTTTTTAAGTAAGAAGTTGACTATTTTTTAAAATAGTATTACTTGCATAGTAATATAAATAATGATAATTGATAAAAATTCATTCGTCCTTAAAAAAATGATTAAAAAAGATTGTATAAGATATATATTTTATGGGTAAAGAATCAGGTTATTTTTTTTGTGAAAGTAGTTATAATTTTATGAAAGAAAAATGTATGAACTTTAACAATTTTTCCGTATGATAGTGGTATGGATTTAAGATTTATTAAAAAATTGTATTGCTAAAATTAAAACAAGAAAATTGAGAATTTCAGCATTTTTTTAATGTTGCAAATGATTCTAAAATTTATCTCATATTGGCCATTTTCTAAGTTTTATCTGTGATATAGATAAGAATTAAGGCTTAACCGATTTTTGTTCCGGAAATCAAATTCCACCGGATAGTATGGAGTTTCGAATAATTAGAGTCGAAGAAGTTCGAACCGACCGATTCGGATTATAATAAAAATAATAATAAAGTGCACAATTTATTAAAATACATAATTTAAATTATTTGGTTGTAAATTTTGTAACTAACCTAGTGTAAAAAAAAACGAAATTGTTTAATTTATGGAAGTCTTGTTTCTTTCAAATCTCTTCCAATTAGATAAAGCGTATTTTTTTCTATGCTCTATGCTCATAGGTTGCAGTTATGAGGCACGAAATAATTTTGAATTTTGATCCCTACTCTCTAGTGAATACACAGCATAACATATGACTTGTTAGAACCAATCCGCTTGCATGGGGTCAGGTTGAACGTTGGATATTAGACCACGCTACATATGACAATTGTATGGGGTGTGCGTATGCTGAATAGATTCGCTATTTAAAAGCGTGCTTTGTGAGCAAACATTAATTTTATATAATTAGGCCAGGTCCAGCAGGTCTGAATAATGTTGATATATTACTACAAATACAGCTACAAATTAAGTGACATTTGTATTATATAAACTACTTTAATGAATCACACGCACGATAATTTACAATTCCGGTAAAGTGTGAAAAAAGGATGCTGGACTGCTGAGATTCTGAAGCTGTATCAATAGCCATTGCTATGTAGCTTGTGTTGATAATCCTAATAATACTTAAACCAAATAAACTATAGACTGTTACAACTGGTTTACAAATCTCATTTACTAGACGCGCACTCTGAGTGGAATATTATAGCTGCATAATTTATCATTTTTTTATTGCCCGCACAAAACCATAAATCTCTGTACGCCTTTACATACAGGTCAAAATTTTTAAAATTAAATCAAAGTTATGATATTATTTTTAATAATTTTAATAAAAATGACACATAAAAACAAGAAGCAAAATATGGGATTATTTTTGGATAAAGGCTGTAGATGAGTAAATGGCAGACTGTTTGGTTTCAAAATTAAGAGACAAATTAAAAAGAGGAGGTAATGATTCATGTTCATATGGTCCCAGTGAACTTATTAATCATCTGCTATCAAAACAACCTGGTGAATATAATAAGTACAACGGAAGCTGTGATGTCATAAAAAAAACGAAAAGCCGAAGAAGTAATGCAGTCTGGGATAAAACCCAGAGTTCATACGATAGAGGTTCTGCTAGAAAATTAAAAAAATATTTGAGGCTAACAAACCGCGCCAGTTAATCATTAGAAAAGGGATCACAGAAATGATTTCATTTGATGTCATGCCTTTCAGGATGGTAAGCCATTCAGGTTTCACCCGCTTTTTAAATGAACTCGAAACTCGTTACGTTATTTTATCTGAAGTTTATTTGTCAAGAATGGTTACTCCAGACTTAAATTCTGCTGTTAAAAAGAAAATTGTTATTTATTTAAACGAGCACAGCTTACATAAGATTTACCAGTGATGTGTGGATGAGTACGAATAATTTGAATGCTTATATTTTGCTTACTGCTTATTATATTGAAAGCAAGTGAAATAGGATGTTCCTTGTTCTGTCACTACGAAATCTGGATTACCGAAACACGACCAAAGTAATTTCAGACAGCATCATAGCAATGTTGCAAGCATGGTCTATTCCAGATACAAAAAGTGTAGTTTTGGTGCGAGATAATGGTGACAGAATGATCAAAGCCGCTAAGTTATCTAGAATGGATCATTTGGAATGTTTCATCTACACAATCCAGCTAGTCTTCAAGGTTGGACTTATAAGTTTAAGAACCATTAAGGATGCTATTGCCATTGCTCGGGTAATCGTTCAGCGTTTTTAGACATACAACTCAAGCCACAGAACAATTGCTAAGAATCCAGAAGTCTTTGATATCAGAGGACGGCACGCCATACATGAAACATCGCCTTTTCTAAAACGTTACAACTTGCAAGAATTCTACGTTCTTCATGCTCGAGTGCCTTATTAAAAAAAGAATGTCATTGTCATCTATTGTCAGGAAAATGATGCGGTTCAAAGTCTAATAGCTTATGAGTTGAATGCAATGGAACGAGTCGTGATAAAGCTTTGACCATTTGAACAGGAAACAAGGAATACAAGTACGTCTACTCTAACAGCAGGAATGATCGTTCCTAGTATTCGTGTTCTCAATGCAACTTTAACAAAACCTGCAAAACTCGGAGATTATATTGTAGTACCGTCTATATGGGCGGACATGCTGAAATATTTATGTGCATGCTGTAACGAAGTGAAGACAAACAAGTTGTGTGCACTTTTCAACGGTTTTGCACTAAACATACAAATTGTTGTTTTACAATGCAAGTGGGCATGATGCTGTAAAGCGCATGTTAATGAACGAATTATAGATCAATTATGAAAAAACAACAACTTTCGTCAACATTCCAATCTCAACAGAAGTAGATCCAGGACCTTTAACTTCAACTGGCCTAGATTCCTTCTACCAGGAGTTATTTGCTTCTGCAAAATCTGATCAAATTTCCGCCTGTGGATCCCATTCATTCATAGTCGCGTTCTAGCATAAATTAGATAACGATCTAGCCTAGACTAATCAGCCGAATACTTTTCCAACAACGGACCCAGATACATACTAGAAATCTCGGGAAAAAACGCTTTCGACTCTGACCGCTGTTGCGAAACGATTTTGTTCAATACTGTTTTCTAGTGTGAATAGCGAAAGAAGTTTCAGCACCGCAGGTGCGATTTGCAGCTAAAAAAGATTAATTAAGTCTGCTGCAAAAACTGAAATGCTTTTATTTTTAGACACAAACATGGAAGTTATAAATTTTGATTATTAAGTTTCTTTATTAAACTTTTGAACTTCGTCGTTTTTAGTTAGATGAAACACGTCAGAAACAAACTGCTTCAACCTTAATTTGCGCCACATAAATTTTATAATTAACTTAACTAATTGCTCGCATCTCTGGATTTATTATTATTAGATAGTTGAACAAGAACAATATGACGGGAAAAAATAAAGTAACTGGGTAAAGAGCAATTGCACTTAAAACAAACAGATCCTATTATGAATTGATTAAAGTTATGGACAAAGGGTTAAGATTATGATCATTTTTTAGAAATAGCAATAAAGTTTATTTTGAAATTATTTTTATGGTTAGGGTTGTTTTCTATGGATTTATATAGTTTATCTGCGACTCTGTTCGTATTACGTGCAGAGCAGCTCTGCACCTATTCATATCCGGTAAAATACTGATCAAGCGATAGCATGTGGACTTAAGTTTGTCAGTTTATTCATAAAAAGTTGTTAGTTTTTATAAATAATATTTTGCATAACACTGCGACCGTAAAAACCACGTAAAATTATCTTGCTTTTTTATATACATATAAATTTAATTGATTCTTTGTGTCGTGCAACTTCGTTGTATTTTGTTGAGTCCTTTTGTGTGATTGTCCTTCGCCTTGGGACATTTTTGTGATCCGCAAAACAGTGTATAATATAATTGGAATGGTTTAAAAAATTCATTTGAAAAATTACAGTATAATTTTTCTGTTTAATCGGATCATATTCGGAATCAAAAATTGTTTAAAAATTGCTAATTGGTGTGCCCTAATAAGAATCATAATTTCAAATAGGCTAAAATTCACAGTTTAATATAGATAAAAATTTTATCTTTTTTGAATATAAGATTTATAATTAAATTTTAAATTTGTTGGTTATAATAAAGGAATTTAAAAGGCACCCTGACTTTACCTCGCCTGATAAAAGCGCCGAAAACAAAACAAGATCATAACACGAGGGACGTTTGCACGTTGACATTGACACGCAAAATAAGTTTAAACTTTATATTATTGACTAATCATTTAAAGAAATTCACAAAACTAAGATAACTTTTCTGCCAAAGCTATATCTTATTTATGATTAATTGGTGCTTTTACAAAATTTATATGAAAAAAATTTTGATTTATTTTATATAAAGTATATTAGCGTTTCGTCACTTTGTTAAGATCAGTCATTCGCTTAAACTCGGTGAGGAATAAATACTGGAAGAAAAGTATTATTGTAAGTAGTAAAGTTTTCATCTTAGTGTCAACGGTACTGAGTATCAAGCCGACATTTATTTTTGTTAAATCAGGTATGCATTTTCCATATTTTACGTTACTCAAATCTTTTTAATTTTTACTTATTGTTGTATATTTGTTTTATATTAGCCACGGAACTAATTAAATCGAAGATAAACAAAGACCATATATTGCATGGAGGATATCGCTTTCGGAAAGATTGAGTTTTAACTAATAGAGATGTTTAATAAAAAATAGCTCTAGACGTTTGAAGATAAGTTTAGATGATAATGTTTTAATCGTTAAGGAAGACAATCATGCTCCAGTATACAATGAAGCCACAGCAAAGATAATCGTGTCAGCAATACAAGATTGCGCTAAAAAGACTTGTGAAACACCTGCACAATCATCCAGCAAGTAACAGTTTAAGTTTCTTTGAAAGTAGAGTGCAATCTTCTGAAATATAGATCTTTCACAACGCATGATTTAAATAATACGAAAGAAACATGATGTTTCTTATGCTGTAATAAATTGACTTGGTGATATCAGTATTCTAGATTCTATAAAAAAAACAAAAAGAAATAAAAACTTCTTGATCTGTGATTCGAGCGCTGCTGACTGAGAAGAGTTCTGATCTTTAGGACTTATTCTAATATTAAACTGCCTTAAGAACATAATCATTGGTTTATGACAGAACGTTTAAAGAGGAACCGTCTATTTTTTTGTAACTCTTCATGATTGGAGGCGCTTATCAACCAATCTGCTGTACTACCCATATATTTCTTGCTTCCTGATAAGTTGCATGACAGCTATTCAAGAATATTTTGAAAGCTGAATGAATTAAAGCCAAGCCTTAATCCAAGTACCTTAATGTCAGATTTTAAAAAAGAGACACAAAAAGCTTGCTCTGTTATATTTTTCAGGGCTAAAATGATTGGGTCCTACTTTCACCTGGGTCACAATCATTGGCTAAAAATTCAAAAATTTAACCTTACCACAGAATATATTGAAGATGAAAATATAAGAATTCAAACAAAAATGATCTTAGCATTTAGTTTTGTGCAATTAGACGATGTTATTACAGAATTTGAGGATTTGTTGACGATTTTCCTCCTGAATCAATAGTAATAATTTTAAACTGGGAAGACACCTAAATTGGTTGGCAACGAAGAGACCAACGGAGAGAACCAACGTTTTCTAAAAAGAATTAAAATATGAGAAACAGAGTGACTGGTCGCCTCCATCGAAACAATAATACAGTAAAAGCATGGCATCGTGTTTTTAAACAAACTATTAACATTGTGAACCCGAAAGTTTATAAATTTTGTAAGCAATACATCAAGGAACTAGACCATTCCGAAATATTTATTGAAAGATTTAAATCTGGCTACAGGCGTACAGATTGCTCAAAATTGAAGTATGTGAAATTAAATTAAAGATTTGAAGCCATAATTCTAATTTATGATAGTATCAGTAAATTATAGAATTCTTAAAAAGGATCTCTAATAATATCGAAATTGGGAATTATGTTTATGTGTATGTGTGTGATGAACTTATGTATTGTAAGTTGTAATTTGTATGTTTTAATTTTATGGTACCTTTTTCATTAGTTTATATAATAAATGTTGTAAAATGTAACAAATTTACAATTTTTTTAGTGAATATTAAAACAATAATTTGCGCGCAACAGTCCCACGCATAAAATCCTTGCACCGTAAAGACGGAATTTGTTAGTTTTTATTTTATTTTTATTGTAAATGTTGTGTATCTAAGCAAACCTAGTATAGTTTTAAAAATATCATATCTTGAATATAAAATCTGATATCGGTTCCTTTACAAACTTTTTCAAATAAAAAAGAAAAATTAATTTTTATAATCTATAGCTGCAAAAAAACATTAAATGACAAAAATCAACTGTTTTTTTTAATTATAGTTTTAAATACCAATATAATTTAATTGGTTAAGGGTATTTCCATAGAAGTTAATTATGAGGTTAGTTTATATTATATAAAGTAATATAGTTATTTAACTTTCAAAGTATATAACATGGAAGAGAATTTTTAATTGAGATTTTTTGTTATTAAATTACCAAAAAAAACTTATAATTATATATTTGAAACTAATAAATAATAAAAACTAAAGAAGATTTTGAAATATGTACTTTTGATTAAATATGACATTGAATTGTATAAATTGGTTTCTTGATTCAATCTCTGTTATTTCATTTTGAAGATTAATTATTCCTTTGATTAGATATTTAAATGATTATTTTGTATCAAAAACCCTTCTGAATTAATCCAAATTTTATCTAAATATCCTGGTTTATGATTCTTTTTCAATATAATTATGTTAACTAGCTAAAAAATGTATTTTTATTAAATTGGACTATTCTATATAAAAAAAATTATTTTATGTATGTAAAATAAATTGTGGAGAAAATATATATCAAACCTTTCATGATTTATGATTGATATTCTTCTATACATTAAGTACTATTGCTAATTAAGGCTTATTCAACATAAAGAATGTATCATTGATATTGCTGAATTATTTTATTAATTTAAACCACAGTCTTAGGAAATTTTAAATCAGATTGTATTTTTTTTGAAAGCTTCATTTTAAATATCAATAACTGTATGATATTTTAATTTTTGCAATGGACATAAAAATTAGAGAAAACAATAAATATTTTCCTAATATTCTTTTAAAAAGAGATTAATGATGAGATTCTATAATAGCGATTAATATATTACTTTTATATAAATTACCAGAACAAGAATTTACATAATTATAACATTCTTATTGACACAATATTTACCCCAGAAGCATAAAAAATTGTTTTTTTTTATTAGATTTGTTAAAATAAAAAATTTCATAATTGTATTATTCGTATTAGCTAGATTTTCCTAAAATTTAAAAAATGATTTTGATAAATTAAAGTCAATTAATTATTAATTAAATGAAAAATTAAATAATTAATTTTGTACTTGTCTATAGTATAAATAAAAAATAACATAGTTAATCATTACAGTATAATTTGAAAATAAAAGAAAAAAATTAGGGAATAGAATATACAAATGCTCCAATTTTAATAAAAAATTGTCAAAGATATCTAGTTATTTTATCTATATAATTGAAACGAAGGTAAGATTGATATTAAAAATTGATAATTAATCTTTAATTTTTTTTAAACATAGATTCATTATGTCGTCGACAAAATTATATAAGAGAAAAAGGTCAATATTTCAAAAACTTAAAAACAAAGTTGAAAATTTTTTATTTTACTAAACCAAAAGTAGTTATTTTCATACTCATTAAAAGCTCAATTATAACTATAATTTTAAACTTGCTATACTACATGTCGATTTAAGAGACAATAGTTTTATTTTCTAGTGGAACTGTTATTTAGCATAAAGAAGTTATATAAGATCCTAATATACAATTAATGTTTCAAAATACAATATATTTTACAAAACGAGTAGGAATCGTCTTCATAATCATACTAAGCTCAATTATAACTATATTATCAAACTTGATATACTACATGTCGATTTAATATACATAAAATTTTTATTGCCAAGCTGAACTGTTACATAACTTAAACTAGTTATATAAGTTCCTTATGGACTATTAAAGTTTCAAAATACAAATATTTTACAAAACGAAGAT
>CAKKLC010012865.1:0-26059 GCA_918559645.1 Ceratonova shasta
TAACCATGAGTGCTGCCAAAAAAAAAAAGATTGAGGATGAATGTTGCATTAATAATGATGAGTGGAATGCTAAACACTGCTTCACGAGCGTTGGGAGCAAAGCAGTCTGCTTGCTGTGCCGTGAGTGCGTGAACGTCTTTAAGGAATACAACTTAAGAAGACACTACCAAACAAAACATATGGATTTCGGGCACAATTTCACAAACAAAGAGAAAAAAAAGAAATGCCAGGAGTTGGTTAACAATTTATGGAAACAGCAAACTGTTTTCACCAAGCAGTCTTCAATGCAAGATGCTGAAACGAAAGCCAGTTTCGTGCTGTCTCACAAGATTGTGAAACGGACCAAGCCTTTTTCTGACGGTGAGTTCATCAAAGAATGCTTGTCAGATGCAGCAAGCAATATGTGCCCAGAACAGAAAAAAAAATTTGACAGCGTTTCTTTATCAAGGAGAACTGTAGTCAGGCGTGTTGACAAGATAAGTGAAAATTTGATGGAATAACTTCAAGATGCAAGCAAAGACTTTTTGTGGTACTCTCTTGCGATGGACGAAATTACCGATGTACAGGACACAGCACAATTGTTGATATTAATACGGGGAATAAACACTCATTTCGAGCTTACTGAAGAATTACTTTGTGCTAAGGCACTCAAAGACACAACTACAGGCCAAGATTTATTAAATGCTGTTGAGAACTGTGTTAAAAGAACTGTATTGGCATGGAACAAGATAGCAAGTGTAACAACCGATAAAGCGCGTGCTTAGACTGGAAAAAACGTGGGTTTGGTGAAGTTGATGAATAATAAAATTAAAGATAAACATCCTGATTATACACTCTTACCTCTCCACTGTGTCATCCATCAGGAAAGTCTGTGTAAAGCTGGGTTGAATATCAAGCATGTTATTGACCCAGTTGTCAGTGTGATAAGCCTCATCAGAGCCAGGACACTTAACCATAAGCAGTTCCAGGTACTGCTTGAAGATTTGGAAACTATACATTCTGATATTATCTACCACAGCAGTGTCCGCTGGCTGAACCTGGGCAAGATATTGAGGTGAGTGTGGAATCTCAAGGAAGAAATAATTATGTTCATAGAGATGAAGGGGAAAGATTGTGATTTTGTTACTAACATTGTTTATGGAGAGTGGAAGTCAGACTTTATGTTTGCCATTGACATTATGGAAAAGTTGAATGAACTGAATGTAAAACATCAGGGAAATAGCTTGTTTGCACATGAAATGTATGTGCATGTTAAATCATTTCAGGCAAAACTCTTCCTGTTCTCCAGGCGAGCAGGCAAAAACAGGTTTTGCCATTTTCCTTTGCTGAAGGATAAAAGCATTTCTGGTTAAATGGCTGACAAGTACAAGGCTCAGTTGGATGCCTTGTTGGTGGAATTTGAAAGGATGTTTGAAGACTTCAAGAGCCTGGAACCACTCTTTAATATCCTCAGTTTGCCATTTAGTGCAAAAGAAGATTCAGCACCAGAGAATATACAGTTAGAACTCCTTAACCAAGAAGCAGATAATGACCTGCAGGAAAAGTTCGAATCAGTTCATCTGCTGGATTTGTATAGATGTTTGCCAGCAGCGGCTTTCCCACACCTAAAAAAACTTTGCTGCCAAACTTTTGTCACAATTTGGATCCACATATATCTGTGAGCAAGCTTTTTCTTGTATGAAAATAAACAAGTCTAAGAACAGATCGATGTTGACTGACTGTAATTTAAATGCATTCATGCGAATCACAACCAGTAAGCTGGTTCCACAGTTCAAGAACACTATCGAAAATTGTGAACAATTATATACTTCTCATTAATTATAACTGTACTCTGTGATCAGCTTTAATGTACATATATGCACATTAAGTTCCTTATTCTTTACAATTATTATGACAAGTAACAATAAACTTTTATTGAAATAATTAAGAATAGTAAAATCTTATTACCAAATTGCAAACTGTTTTAGTTCGTATTTAAAAATGTAAAGTGCATGTGTAATGGTCACTAAATAGACTTAATAGAGTATGAATGTAAAATAAAATGACAAATACATTATTATTATCACTAATTCATATTTTCTTACGTTGTAAATTGTAATTGAAGTAGGTAAAATATATATATATATATATGCGGTCCCCAATAACAATAAAGTTTTCAATGTAGCCATCGGTATAAAAAGTTTGCCCACTCTTGATATAAGCAATTAAGTAATAATAAATCAATTTTAATATAACAAGTATATAAAATAAAAATTATATAAGCAAGTATATATACATAATAAAAAAGTATTTTTATTTAAATAAAATGTTATTTTATAACAAAATTTATACATTAAATAATTTTAATGTATATTCAAGTACATAAAATAAATAAATATTATATCTGCAAGCATGTATAATGATAAAGTTTTATTATTTTAAAAATTATTATTATCAAAGAAAATTTATAATAAAAAATATGGAAATTTATGTATTTCCACTAAATAAATTTTATTATAATAAAAACTACATAAATAATGACTAATTATTTAATAATCGGATAAAAGAACAAATATAACAACTATTGTGTACAAATAAATTTATAATGAGGAAGATAAATATAACTTACAATATACTGTAATAATAAAGATTTATTAAATTATTATATATGATTATAAATTAATACACGCACATATATAATTAAAATTTATTATATTTTTTATTAATATTATTCTCTAAATTTATAAAATCAATATTGTATGTGGTTTCTATTCTTTTTAACATCTAACTTACTTGAATGTAAACAACTAGATGCATTAAAACTTTAAAATAAGCTAAAACATTAATTTTTATATTTTAGAAGTTTCTAGATTTTATTGAAAAACTTTAGTTTTGCAAATTATAATAATTTCATTGAAGAATTTACTGTTAGAATATATTTGTTATCGGTCTAAAATAATTTTCCTGAGTATTTAAAAAAATTACATTAAAATTTTGTAAATCACGAAACTGGTTTACTATGAAATAAAATTTATTAAGGATTTTTAAATTTAGGTTCATATATTTTTTAAAAAATGTAACATTTAAATTTTAAATTAATAGTTATTTTTTATATAGTTCATATTCTTGGTTATATCATAATAAATTCTTTTGGTTGCATTTTTAAATAAAAATTGTACTAAAACTAATCAATTTAAGGTAAGTTATTTTTTAATTCTATAGCATTAACAATGTTTACATAGCAATATGGAAACTTTTTTCGCTTTATTAGTAAAAGTATGCCAATAATTACAAAATACTTTATATAGAAAGAATAAAACTTAATTAAAGACATTTAATGAGACTTTTCAGGTTAAAAAATTGTTTTAACAAAAAAAGCTAAATACATACTATAATTATAACTAAAGTAATGTAATGTATAAACAACACAAAAATCTTTATAAAATAAGTATTGTTGTTTTTTAGTCATCTTAAATGAAATTAATTATTTTCTGATTGTAATGAATCAAGGAGAATACCATTAGTCCAAGATATACATTACTTTCTTTTTATATTTATATAGAAATATAAGAAGGTGGCAAACATTTTTTTTAATAATCGATTATCATTCGGTTAATCACTTTATTTGGTTCAAAGTCTATGATAAAGAAACTATTCATAGATTTTCCCGTCTAAAAATAGTGCATTTTTAATTTCAAAAACAATCTTTTCCTTCATTAAGGAATATTTTCTTCAATAAATCTTTATATCAATATTAAACTATCATATAACTAGATAAAAATTGTATTTTAATGTAAGATTACCTCCATTTCTATTAATTTATCAAAATATTATTTAATAATACCATATGTTAATTATTTTAAAATAATATTAAATTTATATTCATTTAATCACGAAACGCCATATTTTAAGACAAACCTTTTAATTGATTAAATATTGAATTTCGCAATACCTATTTAATAGTACAGAAAATAATTTCCAATTTTGTTTTGGTTGATTCATACATATATAAATAATAAACTTTATTAAAATTTTGATTATATTGTAAAAATTAGGTTATTTTATGTGAATATAAATTATTAACATAATTTAATTGTTGTAGGTTAAAACAGAATATGCTTCATAAATGGAAAGCTTTTTATATTGGAAATAAATCATAATACTGCTCTTTAAATTTTCATAAACCTAAGATAGTATTTTAAAGTACACAAAAATACATTTATATATATTTTAAACTATTATAAATTTTATAGGTAAAAAGCCCTAATTAATAATAAAACTATACTTTAAACTTTCAACTGGATATTTTTCGAATTATTTAGTTTTAATAATAAAAAGCTTCAAATGCTGCTATGCATAATTTTAAATTCTTGTAATGAGACAAAAAAAACATGAACTTTTATATAATTATAGTTCAAAATTTATTTCCTACTAATTGAAGGATGTTAATAAGAATTAAATAATTTTTTATTAAAAATTTGTTTAAACAAATAAATAACACTTTCGATTATCTATATTACTAAAAAAAATTGAAATTTGAGTAAAAAAATGTTTGCAGTTTAAGATTTTTTGTAATTCCATTTATTGTTAAATTCTATAAAAATACCATCCAATTTTTTTAAATCTATTTTTTCTATAATTCCTTTTAAAATAAAATAATAATTTGTTTCCCTTAAGAAAAAATTATGGTATAATTTAATAAATATAAATTATAATAATTTATATTAATTGCCTAAATAAGGTTGTTATTGGTTTTATAAATAACTTTAATTTAATTTTACTTTACTATGGTTGAGATGAAATAATCCAATTTCTTCCCGAAAAAAATTATTAAAAGTATAAAAAATTAATAAAATCATTTTACACATTTTCGATTTATCTAATTAAATTAAAATTATATAGAAAGATTTCTAACCCCTACGATTTAAAGTATTAATGTTGTAAAATTATTAGAAATTATTTTTAGATTTTTTCTGATTCATCTTTATTGCTTTTATTCTTATAAAAACATTTAATAAGTTATTTGTTTTCACAACAATTATGTTGTTTTGTTTCGCTATTTAGTACTTGAAATAAGTCATTGTGAGTCTGTTTGATTGATTTAAGACATAACTAACCGAATTATTACAAACATTTAATTAACAGAAATTTTGATAAAAACAATTCTTTTCCTATAAATAAAATATTTTAATATTTTTCAAATGTTGAAATTTATTAGTAATTTGTTATTAAGAATTTTTGGGTTAATAAAAATAAACTTAATCATAAAACTATATTTTTTTCATTATATTTATAATAGTAGGTAAAACTTTCATACTATTTCTAGAGTAAAAATGTATTTTTATTATAATCATTCTCTATTTACTTATGTTTGCAAATTACATATATTTTATTATTGGTTTAAAGAAATAAAAATAGTTCGATATGTTGAACAAGTCCAAATGATTTAGATGAATAAAGTTATTAAAAGTATACAAATAACATAGCAAAATTATATCGGGAGAAATTAGAAATTAGAGTGAATGATAATCAACCTTTTATAATATTATCATTAGTTTAACTTGATTCATATTTTCTAAGAAATTTAAATATTACCTTTTGAAATATAATTGAAATTTTTTTTTTAATTCTGTAGATTAACATAACAATTTTAGATATAATCAATAAAAACTACAATACATAATATAAGTGTATTCATCTTTATTTAAACACCCTAATCTACTTATTATTCTTGAAATTAATTTTTTTAGGTTTTAATTTGCTTTTTATAGAATCTTTTTCTAACATATTTACTTTATTTCAAGAATTCTAAACAACGGTAATTTATAAAAATATTTTACTTTTCATTATAAAAATATATTTTTCTTTGAATTAAGATGGCAAATGTACACTTATCGCTGTAACTCGTTTAAACCTAAAATTTCTTGAATGTTGTTCACTTTATCTGTGACCGGACCCCAAGTTATTTGTCTGGTTGTTCTTGGCTTTCTACTTGCATTTACTCTTAGTTTTGGTGTTGGTGCTAATGATGTTGCCAACTTTTTTGGTACATCCGTTGGAACAGGAACTCTAAAGCTTTGGCATGTTTTCATAATTGGATCGCTGTTTGAATTACTTGGAGCTGTGCTGCTTGGATATAGGGTTGCAGGTATTATTAATATTATATTCTTAAGACACTGTTCGAAAAGGCATGGTAGATTTAAACCAATTTGAAATTGCATATAGGAACTCTACCTACTGCACTCGTCCTTATCAGGATTTTGAAGTAAACTTTACTGAAATTATCGCCAACAACACTCTTGAGTGCCCAGAAATAATATTAATAGAAATGGCTATTAGTTCCCTAGTGGGTTCTTCTTCTTGGCTGATTGTTGCCAATATTTTGGGTCTTCCAGTTTCTACAACACATAGCATAGTTGGATCTACTTTAGGTGCTTCAATTGTAGCTCTTAATGGAAAAGGGATTAAGTATATACAAGTAATCAGTATTGTTTCATCTTGGGTTATTTCCCCACTCCTGTCAGGTTTGATATCTCTAATTATTTATTATCCACTTTGGAGATTTGTATTAAAAAAGGTAATTATTATAGTATATGTAGGAAAAATCGTTTAAAATTTGCTTGTTCTTAATGCCTGTTTTTTACTTTCTTACGGTAGCAATAAATGTGTTTTCAGTTGTTTTTGACGGGTCTCCTTGTATACATTTATATTATAATATTAGTGTTAAGATTCAACTTGATTCCATGGTGGGGATGTATTATACTTTCTTTTGGACTCGGTTTGATAGTGGCGCTATTAGTATTTTTTATATTAAACCCTTATTTAAAACGTAAAATATATGAAAAGTATGATATTTGGGTTAATAAAGTAAAGAAAAATCCAGAAAAATATGAAAGTTAATAAGTTTTAATGATTTAGATATTACTTTTCAAGAATTTTATTCTAAAAGAAAGATTTCTTTAGATGAAAACACTATTTCAGATTCAAGTGTTGAAAAATCAAATCCTAATCATACCACGATAGAAAAAGAGAAAGTTATAGAAAGGAATAACACAATTACACAAAGTTCTAGTATGGATATGAATTCTATAAAAACTCTTCCAAAAAAAGCTTTAGCAATCATTTCAAAAACACGTGAAAGTTTTGATGTGCGAACAAACATGTTATTTTTATTTTTACAAATTATAATGGCATGTTTTGGAGCATTTGTTCATGGTGGAAATGATATAAGGTTGTGGTTATTTTATTTTTATAGCAATTCTATTAGTCCTTTAATGACTATATGGTTAGTTTTTCGAGAAAGAAAGTTGTTTTCAACGTCACAACAAAACATTTTTATCATTTTGTACGGAGTTTTTGGAATAATTCTTGGATTAGTTATATTGGGAAAAAGAGTTATTACTACTGTTGGAACAAATATAACAAGATTATCTCCCCCTAGTGCTTTTTGCATAGAATTTGGATCAGCTTTCACTGTATTGTTAGCTACAAGATTATCAATACCTGTGAGCACCACACATTGTCAAATTGGAAGCGTATTTTTTGTAGGTTTATTTGAAAATGGATATAAAAAGCTAAATTACAAGTTAATAATGAACATAGTTTTTTCATGGTTAGTAACTTTACCATTTGCAGGTATTAAATTATAAAAAATTATATAGCAATTGTCTCATCTATAGTTTTCGCAGTAATAAGAGAATTGACTGTTTTATAAAATACTTTAAAAAAACTACGAAAATAAAGTATTATAAAGATTACTAATACAAAATTGAATGTATATTTCTATTTTATTTTTTAAAAATTTAATTTTTATATTTAAAAACCTACAAAATTTATTAATAGTAAATTTTTTTAATTTAAATTTTACTATTTCATTGATAGATACTAATTAATACTTGTTATGTACATAAAATCATGTTTTTGAAATAAAAGTGTGTTTTAATATGTAACTAGGTCACTTTAAAATATCTGATTTGAATTTGTGAAATTATTTTTGATTAATTTTGTTATTACATGAAATATTTATATTTTCTTCAAATTTAATATAAAAGATTTTTTAACATAGTTCAATTGTAAAAATAGATTATTTAAATCTGTGTTTTAATATGAATAATTATTCTTATTTTATTATATAGATTGACATATTCTCTGTATAATAAGGATAGCAGATTTGGATAAAGTAAAAATATGTCTTTAGGACTTGAGATAAAAAAAGACGAAATCTTAAAAAGAATATATTGAAATATTTGTTTAATAAGTTGCATATATTTTCATATTTATCTCTTTTAAATTCTTTCACTAAGAACTCATGTAAATTAATACTTAGCATGTCTATTTTGACCCCTTTAATTTTATTTTAAAGTGATTACATATTTATGGTGTGAATATCTATCCTTAGGTCAATAAATAAAAGGCATTGATTGGTAACTTGAAGTTCAAATATTAAAGCTATATTTTAATAAACATTCAATTCATTTGAATGAAAGATAATCCAAGTTTTACATAACCTAAAAATAATAAGCAATATTACGTTCAAATTCCATAAATTAAAATAAAAAAAAATGTCAATAAGTTAGTACTAAAAAATCTGAATACTTAAATTTCAGTAAAATTAGTTATTAATTAGTAATATTCTGGCTTACTGGAAAATAGAACTTTGTATATTTGGCATAGCATGCCATAGACCCCTAATTTAATATGATTTCTTTATCGGGATTGTCCTATATAGTCCATCATTTGTTGCTAAATATCTATAATTCTTGGATTGCTTATATAACTATCCAAAAGACTATGTTTAATACTTTCTGATTTAGAATACAGAACCAAAAATTCTAGAAAAAAATTAAATTTATCTAATGAAATTTTTAAAAATAAATCATTTTGTATTGAGGTAGTGTTTCTATAGTTATTATATTTTCTATTACCGCATTTATAAACAGTCGTCAATTTCCCTTTCGAATTATATGCAATAAATTTCTACAGCGATATAATATCAAAAATTTTGCTGCAAGGGAGTTATATAACGTTTTTGAAACAAAATAAAAGGGTAAAAAAATATAAAAATAAATTTATTTTTAAGAGATAGCAGAAGATTAATCCGTTTTTTTCTTTCTGTTTTATATTTTCATAGAAATTCAATAAGATGTTTTAAATATTGTGTTTAGAATGTTTCTTTAAGTTTAATTAGTACGATTTAAAAATATTTCCAAAGACGTTCAAGCAATTGGTTATTGACTGTAGGATCATCCGGGTCTACAAGATTGACAAAATGGATGACATTCAAATGAACAAAGTCTTGAGTCTCCCTGAGTCTTGCTAGATACACACGCTATTTTTAAGTGATTTTTATAGTATCTGAATGTATATTATCAAAAATGATGATCCTCAAAGTTTCAGAATTACCATTGCGTACAGGGAGTATAAATGCCGGTGAATGGGAGTTATTCGTCGTTTTTGATAAATTTAAGAGATTAACTTATATGGTACGAAATTGTGTAAAAGAAATTGTAAATCCTGGTAAACTTAGAACAGCTATTGATTTTGAGTCCTCAATTATCTCAGAGACATTTATTTGCCAGAATATGTCCAATGGATACGATGCTAATATCTTTTTGGCCATTTCTGGTATCGTTGCTAATACGATTTTGTGTCCCAAATGTGATGATGATACAAGAATGTTTTACGTAAAACGAAAAAAATCTGTTGATAGTTTTTACTGGATGTGTAAAATATCTTATCGTTTTTCTTGCAGTGTTCGAAATAATAGCATGTTCGAAGGGACAAAACTAAAAATGAAGACTATTTTTCTAATTATGTATAAATACATAAAAAGATTATCTTTCCAATATATAGCTTATGAGCTACAATTTAATAGACATACCGTGTTAAAGTATGCTGACTTGGTTAGAGAAATAATTTGTAAATACATGGTAACTACAAGTGGCAAAATCAGTGGAGTCAACGAAGATGGCTCAAGTAAAATAGTCGAAATATATGAAAGTCTATTTTTTAAACGAAAATATAAACGTGGTCGTTTGACTAACAGTCAATGGTATGTTGGTGGAATAGAAAGAGGATCTAAAAAAGCTTTTATCATCTCTTTATCGAATAAGAATTAGGAAAATATGAGAAAAATTATATATGATAATGTAGTTCCGAGAACAACCATCATCATAAATCAATGGAGGCTGATTCTCGAGCAATAAGAGAAAGTGCAGAGTTTGAGAATAAAAATAGGAATCATTCCATCAATTTTGTGGATCAAGAAGATCCTATTGTCCATACTCAGTTGATTGAAGGTCTTTGGGGATACTTGAATAGATTATTGCAAAAACGAACTGAATTATCCTAAAGTCAGTATTCTGAGTATTTAATTCAGTTTATCTGAGAATATAAAACCGAAAGAACTAAACGCTTCAACTCACTCCTTATTTTTTTGCAAATAAATTAATTTTTATTTTAATTTTTTTTTAAAAACGAAGAATAACTGCCATGCACCTAAATGCCTTTTTGTCCCTCTTTTTATACCACCTATATACTACTAGCCGTCAGTCATACGATCACGTTTATACTTCTGTTTAAAGAAATAGACTTTCAATTATTTTACCCCTGGTATCCCAGCCAAACCTTCGGGTTTGTTACTTGTAACTGCCAAATAATCACAAATGCCTTTTCTTAAGAGAACGACAAACTCAGAGACGGTTTTTCTGTTGACCTGAAGCTCATATGCTATGTCTTGCAAAGTATTTCTTTTCATGGATTTAAACATAATCATGAAAATAGTCTTTATTTTCATCCTTGATCCTCCAAAAAAGCTATTTTTACGTAGGCTATACGACAAGCGACATGTAAACTCGCAGGACTGAAGAAATCCATATAATGATATTTGTTCTTTTTTCATCATTTAGTTTAATGGCATCATTACAGATTAGACAAAACATAGAAATTATTCACCAGATTACATTTCGCAAAAAGGATGTTTGCGTCATAATTGTTTGAAAAATTCTATCAAAGAATGTCTCTGAGAGTTTAAGTTGCTGTAAATGCACCTCTGTGTAAATATTTACCAACATCGTAATTTCTTTTGTTGATTTACGCACTATGTAAAAGGGTCTATAAAGATTTTCAAAAACGTTGTATAACTGCCATAAACCAAAATTTTTTATTCAAAAGTTTTTTTTGCTATAAAAATTAGATCATATCTTTAATTGATTAATTTGTCTTTTACCTAATTATTTGCTCGTAAAATGTCATTTGAGTGAAAAATGAATTATTTGACTAGATGATCTTAAATAAAAATGCTTACAATTAATTAAATTTCTAATAATCATTTTCCAAATTAAAAACAAACTATAATATCTAATTCAAAGGTATCTAATTTGAAATTATATAATGTTGTGAAATAAATAAACTTGACAAAAATTCTGTATTAATCAGAAAAATCATTATTTTTTTATTATATAACCAATTTACCACATGTATGAAATAATATTGTTAATGAATGTATTTGAGTTATATAAAGAACAATAGAACCTATATTATTTAGTTATGAGTATTTTGTGACTAATCCAACAGAAATTCTATTTATACGGAAGTTTACAATATACAATAAGTTTTCAAAGTCATAATAGAAATGAAATAAGGAAGTATGAACGATAATTTATATTTCTTAGTACACATATTATAACAAGATTTCAGAATAGTGATATGTAAGAAATAATATAACTTCATTTTTTATTAGTAGAGTTATCAATATACTTTAAATTAAATTTATACCATTAAACTTAAAAATTTCCTAATAAACATTAATTTAATGCTAAGTTCTATCATAAAATACCAAAAATTTATATATTGGGTGTCAAATTTTCTTCATTTTGAGTTTATTTGAAACAAATTAAAAGAAACACTAAAATTTATTTGATTTGATTGATCATGCAAATTAAAAAGGTGCCAATAATGGATTTTTATTTTTATTAAAATTTAATTTTAAACATGTTAGTTATACTATTTTTTTCTTATTATTTTTTAAGAATTAAATCATTATTACCAGGAATATGTTAATTATTACAATTTTCCTACTATCTGCAAAAAATTACTTATTTAAAAGAAAAACATGTTTCCGTTGCAAAATATATTCATAACATTAAATTGGTTCTTAATATATAATTTTTGGGTTATTAATGTAGTTCTAGAGATTTTCAGTTATTATAGATACATAGATTTTTATTATTTAAACATCGTATTAATATTTTTTAACTATTAAAAAAATGAGTTGCAAGAAACTTTAATTTATCTTGGTTCCAATTTCATCAGAATATAATATTTAGATTTTTAACATAATAATTGATTATTCAGTACGTTTGAAACAAAAAAAATGTTTAATAAATAGAAATTTTATCAAAATCGAAATTTACTTAGTTTTATTATTAAAAATTTGAAATAAAATTTATATTTAAATTTCAATGGATATAAAAACACAAGATTGATATAATTTTTTTATCAATCTTATGAATTTTTGTATTATTTGATTTAGACTTTATATTCTTTTTAAAAGTAGTCACGATATTCCTATGAAAACCTTTTATCTACAATAATGAAACTCAAAATTATCGTGACAACAAGTATAATTAATTTGTTTAAAAACTAAATGTTGGTGAATTCAGATAAAATTTAAAAAGAAAATATAGCAAAAATACCATATTTAGGGATCTATTTGATAGTTCTTGACATCCATTTGATTCATATTTCCATAAGTTATTTAATATAATTAATATATTCAATATTCTTGAAATAAATTAATTTATAAGGTCTTCATGTATTATTTAAACAATAAAAATTAAAAAACACTAAAAGTTTAGAATATCCAAATTATTTATATCAATGATAATCTTATATGCTAAATAAAGTTCTTTTCATAACTGAATTTCAGTTTATCTTTTTTAAATAATATATTTTACCTTTGTACTGATTTTAAAAACATTTGTTTTTAATAAAGTGTATAATTGTATAATACATTTATTTAGCGGTTGAAATAAATCAGATTTAAATTCATAAATCATTTTAAACATACAGAAATAAGTTTTTATATTTAAATTTATGATTTTAATGTAAAAATAGATATAAATTATGAAAAAAGATTTATTTATAGTAATTAAAAATTCTAAATATATATATATATAAAGAAATTATTATTATTTGTATAGGTGATTAAAAAAAATATCAAGAACTGAAGAATCTAAGGAAATCAACCATATGAGAAATTTAAAGTGGTTCGTACGATTTATATCCAATTTTTTGAAAAAGTAAGGGGAAAATGAAAAAATTATAGTCACACAGAAAACAATAGAAGATGATCATTTGAAGTCTAACAACGTTATTTTTGCAGTTACAAATAATAGATTTTTTAATACATAATAGGTCTTTTACAATAAATTATAACAGAACTAGTTCCTTTTTATTACCAGGATCCTATAGAATAAGATTCTATGGACGGTGTGTTTCCCTACTCTAATTCTGATATGTAAGTTTTATAAATCTTCAATAAATAAATTTTAATTTGAAATATAGGAATTCATATCAGATACAAAAAACATATTTGTTAATAGTTTCTTTGTGAGATATAGAATTAATTTGATAAAAATTTTAAAATTAATGTAATAGTATTTTATTAAAATATCTTACTTTTATATTTCTTATGACTTTGTTATTAACAAATATGCAATTAACAAAAATTTTTAATGTATTCATAAGGTTATATGCTAATTTAACATGGATAAAAATGAACAAATGCCTATTTTTCCTAAAGATTTATTAAATTATTCAAAACTTTTTTCAAAATTAAACTCAAAATTAATAAATAATAAATAGGCAACCGTATGTATATGGTTCTAAAGGTTCTAGAAAAAATTGTTTTTTCTTGTTGCAAACACAAACTCAACTATAAAAAATTATTATTATATATCTTTTGCCGTAAAAGTTATCTATACAGATTTTTTAAAATTTAAATAAACGACTATTTCCAGATTGAATGGCTTTGCGTACTTATCCATTAATCATAACTATAACTTTTGAAAAACCAGATAATCCAAAGTCGTAGTCAAATTATACAAAGATTAAAATTAAAATTAAAGGTTTTTGATTGGTAAATATAAGGTTCCCAGTGTGAAAGAGCACGATAAATTATTAATAAAATATTTTAAACTGTTTCAAATCATAACCGTAAAACAATTAGAAAAAATTTCCAATCTTAATACATAATTTTGTTATTTTTTCTCATTTTTATTTAAGTTCTTAATGAGCTTTAACTGACATGAACTGAGAAAATAAACGTGTTTAATAAGATTTTTGTGTGAAACTTTTTTTAATATCTATAAAATGTATCTAATTTGATATATTAATATGAATATAGTTGACTTTTTGTAATTTTAAATTTTAACCATACTTTCAAATTTAGAAAAATGATTAGTTTTATAAAAAATACTTTAGTTTCACTTTTATTAATTTTAAGCATATTTCAAAATAACATTTTGTAAAATTAGAATGATTTTTGGGTAAGAATGTACTTTGGGTCCCCGTGCGCTGACGCAAAAAAATAACTACATTGGATATGAAAAATTAATATATAATATTTTCTCGAAAAAATTCTTAAAGCTTTTACGGAACAAATATTCACATATATACTCTCACAGGTGTGGCCTTCTATATGTGCCTTTTTTCTTCAAAAGTCTTTTTAAATTAAGCAAAAAATTCTCCACTTTCTGTAGATGGAGAGTTTCATCATCTGGAAATACAAAATTACCTTCATTTATTATTACGCTATCTAAATATCCCAAATTGCTCAGTCAATTATATGTAACCCAACCATCATAATCAATTGTAGTTCCTGGCGCGATTTTTCTCAATATTATTTCCTCCATCGTTTCTTTTTCCTATCAGGAAAAAATTCCACAAAGAACTTGATGTGTCATGTGTCTCTTTGTACTTCTCCATATAGCCATTGTTGTTCCATCTCTCTACCTCTTCCATACTTTCTTCTTACAAATAAGGTTTCATCAATTTCAATAATATAACCAAACCCGCCTATTTGCTCTTGTGAATTGGACAGCACATATGTAACACATATTTCCTTAATAAATCTTAACCAGTCTTTTAATGTTTTGTTATTAAAATTATATTCAGATAATATAAGTCATTGTGGATATATTTTTGACCAAAGATAAAGTAACAGTGAAAGATATTTAAAACTCAAATGGGATTTCGAAAAGAATGATCCAAACCTAATGGAAATCTTTTTTCTGCATTCTTATAAAGGACAACGCCAAATTTTCTGATCTATGTTGTGGTGTGATACTATTGATATATTGGTGAAGCAGTTTTCACAAACAACGTTAGATTTTAATAATTTTTTTGTTCTCAAAAAAGAATGTAATAAATCTTCGTTATTTATAACTTCAATTAATTCTAAAAATAACATTTTTTGCGCAAGCGCACTCTACAAAAAAGTACATTCTTACCGATTTTTGTTTTTTGCAAGAAATTTCAATTAAATGAAACCAGAAAAGGGATTTATTGAATTTTTGGACCAGCAGAATCCTTTAACCTACAATAGTCGAAATTCTACGAGAGTCCCAAAAATTCCTTTATTTTTCTGTCTCGTGACAGAAAAGGGGGTTCAGGAAAAAAAAAATTTCAATAATATTTTTCTTATTTAACAATTTTATTATAAAGATTTATTTATTAACTCTAAATGGAAGGCTTTCTACAATAGTTTACTTCTGAATCAGAGTCTGTTCTGTATCTTCTTTAATGTTTCATAGAAATGAACAAAGGGTGCCCTAGATGTAACAAAAGTTTGAAAATTGATGAAAATAGAAAACTTTATCGTTGTACTAGGAGAAATTGTGGGTATCCGGTAATTCTGTTAAAAAAAAACATGGTTTGCTTCATGCAAGGCTAAAATAAATAGAATTTTATTTGCCATGTATCTTTATTTAAACAAGACACCTGTTTTCAATATTGAAGAAATGACTGAATTTTCTGAGAACACAATATTTGACTGGCCCTTTTATCTACGTGACCTGCTTTCACAAATGCTGTATCTTGAAGATGTTACATTCGTAGGTGACCGTATAATAGTTGAGAATGATGAAACTAAGTTAGGTCAAAGAAAATACCACAAAGAACTTCACGTTGAGGGAATCTGGTGCATAGCTGGAATTGAAAGGACTGGTGATATTGAAAAGATCATTTGTAATAGCAGTTGAATCCAAAACAAAGGAAGGTATCTATGATGTAATAGATAAATATGTCCGACCTGGTTCTATTATTTATACAGATTTTTGAAAAGCATATGCTGAACTATGTAGTGATCTGGGATACGTCCACAAAATTGTGAATCACAGTATCTGTTTTTAAGATCCTGATACCGGGGTTCATACCAATACTCTCGAAGGCTTGAATAATGCATTAAAAACCTTTATAAAACTAAGAAACAGAAGTAAACAAGGAATTGAAAGCACATTGGCTTATTTTTTATATGCAGAAAGCACAAAGGGAATTTATGAAATGCTTTTCTAGAATCATTGAGAGAAATAAAATATAAATAAATATTTTATTTAATAATTTTATTGTATTTTTATAATTTATTATTAACAATTTATTTTAAAAACAATTTTTCATTAACCCACCTTTTCTTTCACGAGACAGAAAATTAAAGATATTTTTGGGACTCTGGTGGAATCTTGACTATTTTAGCTAACGGATTCTGATGATACCGAAAAGCATTTTAACCCAGAAAAGTTTCTGAAATTTTATTTTATTAGAAGTTAAATCGCAAATACTTCAAAACTAAGCATATAAATTTAGAAAAAACATATTTCTTTTAGAGTTTTTCGATCATTAACGACAGATTAAAAATTAAATTAAATTATTTCCCGATCAATAACTTCACTTTTCCGTTCATTAAAGTTGTATTTTAAATATCCATGAATATCGAAAACAACTTAAGTGATCGACAAACAAATATGTTACCTGAAAATAACAATATAATAGAAGGAAATATACAAAGATTTACTAGGAGAAGCATCAGTAATGGGTTGAAAGCGACAATTATTAACCACGATTTAAATGGAATTATCAATACGGATATATCAATTCTTCTAATATTCCCAAAACAAGCGTAAGTGGAATAGTTTGGCTATTCATATCTCTGGCTAGACTCAATGAGTTACAAAGTGGGGGCGACAGAAGGACATAATTATCAAACAACCAGAAAATTTTAATAAGGGATAAGGTGGATGGAATCCCTAAAAATTACTTTGAGGGAACTACAAGTTTTTACAGTGGTAGAATTAAAAGTTAATATTAGCCCAATAACAATTGATTTACGCTTATTAATTTTCCATTATACTCTAAAATACAGTGTTTTTGTTTCTGAACTGAGAAATTGATATGGAAGAATCGAGCTAAGGTATCAATATTGGGAGAGGTTTAATCAGCAGCATCTAGAGGTTAATGATAGAAGTTTGTTTTTATTGCTGAATTGGAATTTTCTGTATCTTTGCGCACAAAAAAGGGAAGTTGCATATTGTAAAATCTGTTTATATTTCTACACCGTCAATATTAAGTAGAAATATTTCTATTATTGCTTCAATGGTTAAATATGGAATGGAAAACCACATTATAAATGTTCGGACAGTTACAGGCGAAGATTTTAAAGAATATCTTATAAGTCTAAAAAGGCACTGTATTACAATCGGCAATGAAAATCCCATAATTTATAATGGATAATTCAAAAATCCATCATTACAGAGGTTTGAGACAGGCTTTAATAGCTCATAATATAAATATTGATTATTTGCCACCGTATTCACCCTTTCTCAGCCTGAACGAGAATTCTTTTTCAAAGTGGAAAAAATGTTATTAAAGAGGGTACCAGGAATTAAATGAATTAAGAAACTTGATTAATAACAAATTTCATGAACTCACAGAAAATGGTTGTAATTGATATTTTAGAAAAATGTTTAGGTAGGTGGAAAAGGTAAAGATTGGGAGAAATATTAAATGAATAAATAGTTCAAAAGGTTCTATCAATAAAATTTATTTTTCTATAGATATGACGTTAATTAACGGAAATTAGCGTTGTTTATTGAGAAATAATATAATTTTTGTTCTTCGTGTACGATCAGGAAACCCTACATCTCTGAATCTAATTATGTTTCTATTAGAGTTAAATTTAGTTTTGGTAATTTTATAAAACTTTTTATTTTATCGCTAATATCTGAAGAAGAAATTAGATCATAAAAATTTAATGTTTAAATTTTTTTTGCTTTAGTAAACTTTAAAATAAATATGTTTTAAATTCATTTTATTATTGAAATTTAATGAAATTACTCTAAACATCTTTAATTAATATTTTTGATCTATTTGATTATAGAAATTAATTGATCATTGTTCTCTTTTCACTCTCTTAATAAAAATAAGTTCTAATTATATCTTCAAATTAAAAAAAAAAATTTAAGTTATACTTTTAAAATTTTATTTTAAGGTTTGAAATATCAAGCTTTTGATTCAATCGATATAAAAATATAAAATATAAAATTTTACATTTTAAAAGTTTTAAAATTAAATTTTGATTTAAATTTTGATTTAAATTTAGATTTTTATAACTTATCACAGTTTCAATGTATAGAAGCACTCATTTTGGTTAACATTAACTAATATATCAATCCTTAATATAGTAAAGTATATAAAAAATTAAACCTTGATGTTATTTTTTTAAATACATTTAATTAAAATTTACTATCTTAAGATATTTTTAGTACAAACAATGTACTGAAGGATATTCCAAGAGATATATTATCAAAAATTTTAAAAAGTATATTATATATAATAGTTTGGTTTTTTTAATCTATTATTTGTTATAATTAATAAATTTATCCATTTACCCTGTTTTTTGGTTATAGGCTACGATCTTATATAAAAAAAGTGATTTTTTTGGCCAAAAAGCTCTTAGTAAAAAAGGTAGCTTAGTAAAAAAATAAGAAAAAAAATTAGGAAATGATTATCAATTTTACAACAATATTAATTTTTATTCTAAATAATCTTTATCTTCGCTAGTAAAATTATCTTCATCAATGAAAATAATAACGAGTTGTTCTCAATTCATTTGATCTTAATCATTTAATTCTTCTTCTTCAATTTCTTCGTATTCTTCTTCTTCCTCATTTCCATAAAATTGAATTGTTGACTTTTTAAATTCATTTTTAATTGCTGTAACAAGAACTGCTTTCCATGACTCAGATATCCATGCACAATTTTCTTCACATGAAGCTCGTTTTAAATTTCCAGAGTTAGTTTATTGCTTGTAGCCACTAACCATACATTCTTCCAAATAAAGTCGATGAAGATCCTTGAATGATTTATTGACACTAATATCTAAAACATGCAGCTTCTTTGTTATTCCTTCAGAAATCATTGAGATTAAAGTTCCAAATGACGAAAATTTTGTTTTTACTTCCACCGTACGATGTCCTGGTACAGAGTCAAGCATCAAGAGTGACATTCGATGGAAAATTGAACCTTTTCGTTTAATCCAGACTTCATCGTGCAAGAAATTAGTTTCAGTGGAAGTCATTTGAGATTTTTCATTCGCTGACATTATGATATTTGATGTAAACGATCCTGATGGCAAAGTTTTGCGTTTGAAAATCACATACGCTTGAAGTTTGGACCCATCAGCAGTTACACACAAAACTACAGTATAAAGACATTTTTCTGCACCTGTTGTAATTATGCGGACGTCGTTTGAGCCTTTCTTATCAACAGTAAATTTGATGGCATATCAAATGTGACTGGTACTTCATCCATATTGCCAATATGTTCAAGTGGATAATTTGCTTTGTTTAGAGTCACATAATCAACAAAACTTTTAATATTGTTCTTCCCAGTAACAGGCACTTTCTGACCAACTGAGCTGATAGCGAGAATAGAATGCTTGTTTCTCTTAAATAAGCTAAAAACCTAGTATGCTAATCCTTTAAAATTATTGATTTTTGAATGTATGGCTAAATTTTGTGCTTCTCGCAATATTAAAGTTCCTAGCACCATGAATCCTTGCTTTCTTTTTGTTAAAATTCATTCCTTTACCTTTACTTTTGACCCAGATCACTGAATTAAGAAGATTCTCTTGACAACTTTAGCTTCTTTATTGCTCTTATACTCGATTAGATTTTTTTGAGACTTTTATCGCTTAATTAGACTAGTATGTACACGAAAATGATCAGCAGCATTAGCAATTAATAATTCTTGAGTGTAATTAACAGCATAGAGATTGAATCTCAATGTTTTGTCTTTCGTTTCTAAAACTGACATAATTAAAGGGTAATAAATGTGTTTGTAATATTTAGATTTCGATTTTTTTGGCAGGTTTTTCAAAATATTATTTTTACTAAGATAGTAGCTTAGTAAAAAATGGTAGCTAAGTAAAAATAACTTAAAAGTATGAGGCTACAAAAACCCTACTAATTTAGTAGCTTATAACCAAAACAGGGTATTTTATCATTGAAAGTTAATAGATTAAGAAAGAGTAGAAGAACGCATCAAAAAATTTATATTTATAATAATTTATACACATAGTTACTAGAAAAGGATAGTTCTATGATCAATAATCTAGTTTATTATTACTTTCTATTCTGATGAAACATTAAGTGTTCTTTTCAATAGTTATTATTAGGCTTTTGAAATAATTAAATTAATTGTCCCTTTTTATTGAAAAAGTAGATAATCAATAGCAATCATAATAAATCCTTACATAATCTTTTTTTAATGTTATGTGAATAACGTAATAACATAAAAATTCTTAAGATAATTTTTGACTATAAATGATTTAACTAAACAGTAATGTATATACTTAAGGAATAGAGTATTAATGGTATACTGATAAAAAAGGTGAAACAGTGTAAGAAGTTGATTGACCAATATCAAAAGAATATTTCAAAGAATAAATGATAGTGATGAATTTTTTGACATTTAAATATTTAAAATTTTATTTCTACGATTAAAAGTTGAATTTTATAAAATTAATTAAGCTAAAAATACAATTTTAAAATAACTAAAATTTTGTAATAAGAGAGAATATCAACTATTTTGTCACTTTAAAACTTTAAAATTCAATGATAGAAAACTTTTTTTTAATACATAAAAAATACTAATAATGAGTTATAGATTAATACGTTATTCATAAGGATCATGTCTTTACGTTAAATTTAAAAACTTAAAATAAGATTTATTTTCTTCTTAATTTCTTGGATTTACCAGTATTAGTAAACTCATAAAAGACCCTATTCTTCTTTAAAATCATTCTATTTATATAACTTTTCTTCAAATTTGTACAAAAAATTTTAAAAATGTTATTTTAGAATTATATACAGAAACTTAAAATTAAAATCCTAAACTTGAGAATTTTTTAAGTTTCCAGATATTGAATAAACAAGTATTATTTTCTCTTATATAATAAGAAATAAAATTTTATAAATTTCACTTCCAAATAGAACATAATTAAGAACGTTTTTTAATACTGTCATGTAATAATGAGTATGATTAAAATATAATATTTACATGCAACAATCTTTCTTGGTTTCAATAATAAAACTATTAAAATTTATTTTAATTAAAATCCTTAAATCTAATAATTCATCCTAAAAATTTTGGATAATGTATATTATACGACTTATTAAGTCGTATAAAGCCCCTAACTTTTTATAGAAAATTTTTAAAATTTTTTAGCCTATATCAAATAGAACTTCAATATTGAATCACCTTCTAAAAATTAGAAGCATGCCCGTGTAATATTTTATCGCGATCTTTAGAATAAAAATCTTGATAAAGTCTTTTATGGTATGTGGGAGTGCAAAATACAGATGAAAGAAAAGAACAAGACAGATGTAATTTATGGAAGATGTTGGACGTGTTACTATTTAAAAATTTTTCAAACTTTTTAGCAGATTTGTGGACTGTTATTCTAATGTGATGTGAACACGAGTGTATTTGCAAGGTTGCAACAAGAAAAGGCTTTAGCAGAATTTCAATTATAAGGTTTATATCAAGTTGAGAAAATTTGTTTCATCACATCTTATCAATGATCCGACTCGCCTGTGTGGCCCTGGAATCATACGCCGAATCGATGATTCTTTATTTTATGATAAAGTAAAAACACACAGAGTTAGATGATCAAGAGAGCAAATTTGGGTTTTTAGAAATAGGGATATTAGTTATACGCTAGAAAAAAGAATATTTGCAAGTGGTTTCTGATCCTTCTACTGATACAATACTTGAAGTTATTAATCGTGTTTGCAGGCCAAAGACTATAATTTATACCGACGAATTGTCGGCATATAAACAGATTCTAGGATGGCTAGGGTTTGAACACGCAACGGTCAACCATTTAGTTTTTTTTTGTAGATCCAGAAACTAGTGATCATACACAACACGCAGAATCATATTAGGCCCGAATGAAACAAAAAATTAAGGCAATGAACGGCCCAAAAATGTCACATTTGGCAAGTTTGCAGGTGAGTTCATATGGAAGAAAAACATGAGGCAAAAAACTCTTATATCGTTGATTAGTCTTTTTTCCATTTAATAAATTGCATTTTTTTGTTTTTCTTCTTAAGTCGTATAATATACACATTTCACCTATAAGTTGTGGATTATACATGATCAAAAATTTTATCGTTATATTTAAAAACAAATCTCCAGTTTTACAATGGCTTCATTTTTATGTAGGAAACTAAAATTAAAGCTCCAGATTTTGATTTAAAAAAATCCTATTTTAATATTAATTTGTAGTTAATATATAGCATAACTTAAAAAAGAATTATTTTTAAAATAAATATAATAAAATTAGGAAGTTTTTAAAAGTTTAATTAAATGGTATTTTCAATTCTTTATCGAACTATTTTTCAATTTTCGAACCCGATCAATTTTTTTACATGATTCAAAAATTATTTATAAAATTGATAAACTATTAAAAAATATTTAATAACAAAGACTACATTTACTAAAGAATTTTTAAATAAAAATAAAATTTTTTTAATTATAAAAATTAAGTGAATTGAAAATGATATTTTTTTATACTTTTAATATCATTATCATTTAATAATAACTACAAATAGAAATTAGTCCCATTTTAAAAACCACCAAAAAACTTATCACATTTGAGGCATAGCACCAACCGCATTATGATTAACAGCAGGACCGTTACCTGCAGCCATTGGATCTTCATTTTGTTTCTTGGTACCAGACACAACATCATCAATTTTTAATAACATGGTTGCAACTTCAAATGCTACTTCTAATGAACGAATCTTAACAAGTGCACTATCAATTATTCCTTTTTCTTTCATATTAGCAATGTTTCCAGTATTCCCGTCAATACCATATTGATGATTTCCATCAGAATTGTGTTTAGCTCTTAGTTCTGTCAAGGTCCTTATTGGATTTTTACCACAATTAGCTAGTAAAATCTTTGGTATTATTTCCAATGCTTTTAACGCAGCTTTATATTGCCATTGGTATATGTCATTTATATTATTTGCCTTTTCTTCCAAAATTGATATCAAAGCCATTTCGGTTGCACCTCCTCCGCATACCACAGTTGGATTTAAAAATATGTTTCTCGCAACTGACATTGCATCATGTAAATTTCTTTCAATTTCATTAAGAATATCTTTGTTTGCTCCTCTTAAAACGATTGAACATGCTTTTGGATTTTTACATTCGGTAATGAATGAAAAATATCTAAATTGTGTATTAAATAATTACTCATCTCCAATTTTTCTAACCTCGAACAAACCACATCCTTTACCGATATCTTCCTCTCTGATTTCATCAGTCCTATTAACGATTACAGCACCAGTAGCTCTAAATAATATTTTTATTGTTACTTTGCTATTCTGTTGTTATCAGTTTTTTTGGTCCTACGTAAAACTGAAATTCCCGCTTTTGATAAGTAATACATAGCCAAATCTAAAAATAGTAAATAATCTACCAGAACATCCTTTCTCTGTAATTACTAAGTTAGGCTTGTGCTTAATAATGTCAATGCACATTTTCTTTATTGCAGCTTCTTCTAACTCTAGTAGGCGACTACAATCTAAAAAAACAAATACTTAAAATCTTCCTCTTTGACAATTTCAACGTTAGTCTTAATTAGTCAGAAAATCCTACTATGCTCTCTCCTTTGTTATATTCTAACCCACAATCTAGCAAAAGTATTCTTGGATTTTTTATCATCCTAAATATTAAAACTTGATACCTAGCCATGGATGGATGAAGTACATCTTTGTTTAAAATTAGTCCCTTTAGAACACAAGAATCTTCAAACATTCCTCCTGGGATTTTTTCAATCCTCGCATATCTTTTAATATCAATCTCTTTTCTTCCACTTGTTTCACTCAAAACCGTTGAAACAGCATCAAAAGCTAAGTTACAAGCAATATCTCTTTAAAAATAAAAATATAACCATACCCTCTTCCCGAAATTTTGGTTCCTAGACAACTTTTTATCACACTGATGATTTCTTCTTTGTTTTTAAGATTTATAGTGAAACTAAATATAAAGTTTGAATATACGATAATTTATTTTTAATCAAATCTAAACAATCATGGAGACATTGTCTAAATCCTCTAATTATATGTAAAGGATGAATATTCTGTTCAAGAAAAGGTTCAGCAGCACCCAACAATTCCCCGGCTATTAATTATAATTAAATACCGAGAATAACTACAGAAGTTGTACCGTCTCCAACTTCTTCATCTTGAGTTCTAGCAATTTCGATTATGCTTTTGGAAGCTGGATGTTGGACATGAATCTCACGTAAAATGGCATTACCGTCATTTGTTAGAACGATTGAACCCATTGGATCCATAATCATCTTGAAATAATTAAAAAGAAAAACTTTAAGCATTGCCTTTGGTCCTAAGCATGTAGTGATGATGTCAGAAACTGCTCTAGCTGCAGCTATATTTTGAAGCTGGACTTTCCTACCACTTTCTCTTTTATGAGTGTCCTCTAAGAAATTGAATCAATTTTACTCATAATTATTACTGGTGCTCTAGTTGCCATTTTCACGTTTAATTTGTCAGCTCCGTTTTTATTCGTTTTTACGAAATTATAAGTTTTTATGGTATTAGATACAAAAATTGAATTATCTTTCTGCGATAATTTGATTCAGTGGTAAGAATTTTAGTTTTTTATTTAAAAATGATATTTTTTGATAAATTTTCATTTATTTAATATATTTTTAATGTCAAAAAATATCTTTGTTAATTAATAAATTTATAAAATTTTTATAGAAATTCATAAACCATTATATAATACTTTTATTTATAAAATATAGTTATATAATAAACATTATTTTAGCAATTTAATTTTAAGTTGAAATATTTTTTACGTTACAGGTGTTTAATTTAGAATAAAAATTTTATATATATTTATATATATATAAACAACTAAAATCTGAGCTTTTTTATTTAAAAAACTTTCTTTAAAATGTAAATAATTATTGAGTTCATTTTTTATACCTTAATATAAAGGTGTAAATCATCTTTATTAATATATATAAAAAAACTAAAATATGAGCTTTTTTGTTTAAAAATTTTTGTTTAAAATGTAAATAAATATTGGGTGCATTTTTTATACCTTAATATAAAGGTGTAAATCATCTTTATTAATATATATATAAAAAAACTAAAATATGAGCTTTTTTATTTAAAAAACTTTCTTTAAAATGTAAATAATTATTGAGTTCATTTTTTATACCTTAATATAAAGGTGTAAACCATCTTTATTAATATATATATATAAACAACTAAAATCTGAGCTTTTTTGTTTAAAAATTTTTCTTTAAAATGTAAATAATTATTGAGTTCATTTTTTATACCTTAATATAAAGGTGTAAATCAGGGATGTCCAACGTGCACCTTAAGGCCGCATGCGGCCTTCTAAAGATAAAATTGCGGCCTTCTGAAAAATAAAATTTTTAGGCCCATATATGAAAAGGACGTTAAAAGATGAAAAAAGA
>CAKKLC010012887.1:502-30333 GCA_918559645.1 Ceratonova shasta
TAAAATTTTATCTTGAGGACTTGGTCAATCCGAACTTATATATGACTGAAAATCAATGAAAAGAAGTAGAGGATCTTGAGTTTATGCTTTGTCATCCTTATATTGCTACAAAAGTAATGCAAACGGTGGATTTGACTACTGATTTATTTTTCAAGGAGTAGAAAAACATTATTTTTTAGTTTGTCGAAGATTGTAAATAATACTCCTGCTGGTGGAATTAAAAACGCCATTCTATGTAGACAAAAACATTTAGTGAGCATCAATATTTTGTAAGCTGGGATCTATGTTGACCCTTTGCCTAGATCTATATTGGTTGTAGAACAAATAAATAGAGCTAAAAACTTTCTGTTTAAATTTAACGTTCGTATGAAGGGCTTTGGTCTAGAAAAAGAGACGATAGTAGACTGTGTGCACAAAGTATCATCATCTTCATCAAAAATCACAGAATCTGAAGACAATTTTTATAATTATTTCAACGAACAAGATAAACTTAAACATCCTTGTTTGAATCACAGTACTAATATAAATAAAGGAGACTATTTCAAATTTTAAAAATAAATTTTATGATGCATTTAAAATCATGTATAAAATTGATCGAATGGATAAGTGTAATATTGGAATGAAAATACAGCAGTATTGTGAAATCGTAATAGATTCAGCATTGATCGTTAGAGCATTACCGTAAACCGAGAATTGGTAGATTGGTTTTTTTCCGCTCTTCAAATTCTGAATTCTGATTTGAGGGCCTCTATCAATAAAGATTTAATAAAATTAATGTTGATTTTAAGAGAAAATTCTAATAAATTATTAATTAAAGTTTGATCTTGTTTAATTTTTATCCATAAAACTTAAAAGATTGCTATACACAAAGGTAGAAAAAATCGAATAAAATTAAGCTTTTTTGAGTTAGGGTCGCCATGTTGGAGTCGTGTTGTTGTAAATATAAGAATTGGAGTTTCGGAGTCGTGTAATTTTCTTTCGAATCCACAGCCTTGCTTTAACGTCTTTTTTTAGAAAGTTTTTAATTAATATATCAGATTTTATTATGTATAATTTGTGAGTTTCTATAATCACTATATTTTGAAATATTTTCATGTTTATTTTATATATTTTCTTGAAGTGTCTATTTAAATTATATAAGGATTCTGAATTATTATACTAGTTTGAAAAAGTTAAAATTTACTTTTTCTCATCATATAATTAAAATATAATTCTAAAAATAATTTATTTTATTTTTTTAATATGCTTTTAATCATTACAGTAAAATACCTTTATAAGGAAACTGTTGGGACCGGAAAAATTACTTCTCCATAACGAAAAATTTGTTATAAATGGGAGCATAGAAAAATAGAAATAAAAATTTTAACAAGAAAACTAATAAATAATTAAAAAAATAAGCTACTTATTTATTGAATCATTAAATAAATTTTCCAATTCAAAAATTTTCATGGCTAATGATTACTCTATTAGATATAATTTTTCTTTTATAGCAATTAAATCCTTTTTTAGCTTTTTTAGTTTGGTCACTTTTTCTGTTTATGGAAGTTTAATTCATTTTTTTAGTGCACAAGCAGCAATTTCAAAGGTTCCTAGTTCAATAAAATTATGTTTTGAATCGCGATCTAAAAAATGTACCGTCATAGGCACTTTTAAATGATCTTAATGTATGATATTTAACGTTAACATCATATTTTTTTCTTCTTCAAGATAAAAATTAAGGGTTGTTGATGCTTGGTCAAGATGAAAAGTATACATTTTGTTGAAATGATTAATTATAGTATTATTCTTTACTTGTCTTCATGCACATATAATATGCTGAATTGCATCAAAAATAAGAAAATTATAAATATTGCTATTTAATGTATCAAGTGTTAATAAAAATGGAATGGTAAACTTTTTGGCGATATTTTAGTTGAAAATTATAAATTATACCTTGATCAAGTGGTTAAATCAGCGAGGTTTTATTAGAAGATAAAAATAAGAATTCAATATTTGAATAGTTTGGGATAGCATGTGAACTACAATTGTCAAGTATCGCTAGAATTTTACGATTTTCGGATATAAATTTGTTAATTAGACTTTCGAAATAAGCCTTTGATATGTCCTTTGTCATCCAAACTGATAAATTATGGCAATAACGAACGCTCATTGATTCAATATTAATATTTTTGAATGCTCCAGGTGATTTGCTAGTTTTTAAAACAAGCGGATAAAGCTTTATACCGGGTTGGCTGACTCCAAACAGTAAGCTAAGCCTATTTTTAGCCTTTTTAGTCCCCAAGATCTTTAAATTGTTTTATTAGGAAAAATTTTCTGAACAATCCGAATTTATCAAAAGTGAATATATTTTTGTCACATATTCCTGCACTTTTGTTTCAATGCATCTTGAAAATTCTTTGGCCGCATTTTTATCAGCACTTGAGCTTTCTCCACTATTTTTCTTTATGACATTTTTTGTCGCTTCTGAAATCTATACAGTCAACTATTTGTGCCTTTAAATCCTGGAATCTCATGTTCTTCTGAATATCTGATTGCTGTATTTTTTAGTATCATTCCTTATATTGGAAATGGTAAAAGGTTGCACTGTACAACAAACTGTTCCATAAAGTTTTCTAACTTCTGATTTTAAATTTTTGAGGTTTTTTTTTAGATTTAGGATTAAATGCCTTAATCTCCTCGTGTTCTTCATCATTTGTTTTTAGGATACCTCTTAAAGTTGATCCTGATATCCCATGATCTACTTTTAAATCACTTTTATTGACGCCTTTCTTATAAGAATCAATCATTTTAAGTTTTTTTTCAACATCCATTGACTGCTTATTTCTTGTTGCACCCGTGCGTTAACGAGAGGTAATTTTTTTATAAATAAATTTACATAGATTTTAAAAAAACAAGAAATATTTGTTATAAGGAGGGAGCCCAAAAAAAATGAAAAAGGCTGATATTCTTTCAAATTTATTACCAGGCGAATTCATACAAAAACTTAATATATTAAGAAAAAAAATTAAGTTTATTTTAATATCATATTTACATTTTAAAAAATTTTCAGGCATTTTTTTTATTTTAAACTCGATTTTTTTTTGTTTTGAAAACCTTTTGTTCGTAATATAGAAACTTTCGTTACAATAGGGTTCGATATAGAGGGGTTTTACTGTACTATGTATTATTGTTGTTTAAATAATTTTAAAATAATTTTATATCTTTAAATACATCTATTATTTATAATAACTAAATTCAAATATTTGTAATTTAATATTGTGATTTAATTTAAATATAAATTACTTATATCTTTACTAATTGTTTAATTACTATTAAATGCTAGATCTTATTAGATGAAAGTTTCTTCAAACATTTTCATAAAGTTCCTTAAAAATCTATCATTATATGAAAAATTCCAACATTTTATCATTATAATTTTAAATATAAATTTCTACAACATTTATTTATGAATTATTAATCATTTTTACATAAATAATTTTTAAAAATATAACTAATTGGATTTTCAAAAAAAAAATTATAAAAGAAATATTAAGTTATTTAATAAAATAATTATCATTAATATTTTTTTAGGTTAGAACATTTTAAACTTTTTTTAATATCAAGCTATATTAATGGCTAAATTCATAAAATATTTTAAGTTTAGAACAGTAAGGACACAAAAAATTAACTCAAGCTCTAAATTTTAATCAATTTTTATATTTTAATCAATTAAAAAAAATTAAACTAAGGAAAATAAATATGGAAAAATTAAATAGAATATAATGACAAAAATATCTCAAGATTTGAAAAGTAATAAATATATTCAAATGAAAAAATGATTTTTCTATATTTAGCAAATTAAATTTTAAAGTTAGTCCCTGTAATATGAATTCGTTATGATTGATGGATTTCACGTCTTTTTTCTTCCTAGGGGAGGGGAAGACGCAAGGTTTTATTTCATTTAATTTCTTTTAATTTTTTTTTAATTTTTATTAAATTATGAAAACACATTTTTACGAAACAAATATTGAACCTTTATTGACAGGTTATTTGCATAATTTGTTAGTCTGTTATTAAATAATGGAAATATTAAGAACACATTTATCATGTTCTTCATGTAATATTTTTATGGATATTATGACTTAAAAGAAATATAGATTTTTGTGATTTCGCCTGTATAAATAAAATTTGTCGCGGGGTTAAAAATACCATAATATTAGAAAAGATTCTATTTTTTAAAATTTTTTAATTTAATTTAAAAATTGGTTTATAATTATTATTTTAAAATGAGCTTTGGATATTTAAAATTGTGATATTATTGCTCAAATCGATATTTATGATATAGTTTTTATTGATTTTTTGATGATTTACGTTTGTTTGGGGAACGTTATTTTGTTTTAAATCCCATTAAACTAGGTTTTGATGGTTTAATAGACAAGATTTAGTATAGCTTGTTCCATCATAAGCCTAAATTCATATAGGATTAGCACACTGAATGAAATATGGATTTTTGCAATTTGTAATACGTTTTATAAAGCAGCTAAAATTTATTAAAAACAAGTTCAAAATCGGAATGTTGCTACTTGGATTCCTATTATAAATACTATGGCGAGGCCTAGTATCATTATAAATTCTGATATTTGGATTGCGTATTGTTCCCTTTCTTAACATTTTAAACATCATACTATTAACCACAGCTTACATCTTGTTGATCTCTTAACCAATACTTATACTAAAAACATTGAAAGATATTAGAATAAAGTAAAAACTTACATTAAATCAAACATGGTATATCTTGAACAAAAAATTCATTTATATTCAAACAAATGGTTGCGGAGATAATTTTTTTATCATTAATTTAAAGAATTTTTTTATAAATGATTAAAATATAATATTTCCTTTTGTTTTTACCTAACCATATCTAAATATTAGTTTTTATTTTTGTTTTAAAAACGGGAAAAAGACTTGTGTTTTTATCGCTAGGAAATAAAAACGTGAGATCTAAATTAATTATAAAAATATAAATTTATACTAAAATAATGATGTTTTAATATTTTAAACATTACAATGTGATTTATTCAAAATTATATTTTTCAAAAATTTAACGAAGTAAGATGAACAATTCTATTTAAATTATTTATTTAAATAATTTTTATTAATATTTACTAATATACATAATTTATATCTTTAGTATATCTAATACACACAAATATTTTATATTTTTAAAATAGTTAACTAAAATTTGTTAAAGTGTTTTTTTAAAATCATTTTCAAATATACTGTTTTTCATTAAAATCACGTAAAATATTTAAAAATAACATTTTAAACCTAATTTTAATAGATACTGAGTGGAATTAAGATGATTAATATATAAAATTCATCTAAAAATTACCAAAAGGATTTAAAAAGTTGTACATCCTTGAGGTTAGATTGTATTTAGAAATCATATTTAATATCTTAATTTGCGTTTTCAAAAAATTGATAATTTGTAAATAAAATAAATTATTATCTGTATTTAGTACCTTTCAATTACAAGAAATTAAACAAACTTAATTAACGATAGTGTTTTTAAATAAAAAAAATATTAACTTTAGAAATATTTTATTTGTTTAATAATTAACGTTGCACTTGTTTTATGTTGTATTTGATATTTTTTATGTCAACTTGTAGTTTATTATATGCACATCATAGTTGGTTTCTCAAGTTTTCATCATTTTAGTGGTTAAAAATTTTTTACTTGAACTGATATTTATATAAAACGACTTATTGCAATATATGATCCCAAATCTAGATATTATGTACCTTTTCTGTTCAATGATATATTTTTAATCTAATTCTCATTTATTTCATTTAAAAATGCTTTTATTTTCGTACATAGAAAAAGGTCTATTAACTTTATTTTTAAATTTTACACTTTATAATTCCCCTTGTCTTTAAATTGTTATAAAAATATCTTAAAATTTTCTTAATACTTTAACTTAGATGAGTATTCAAAATTAAATGAATTAATTTAATTTAAGATTTTATTTTCATAGTTTAATAATTTTTTTACTAACTATTAAAGTAATTTATATATTAGAAATGAATATAATCATTTTAATATAGTAGATATTTATAAATATTGAGTTTTGATAAAAGAGCTCTTATATTTTGATAATGATTATTAATAAACTAATTTAAAGCTTGTAGCTTTAAAATTAATTAATTTATTTTTATTTAATTATTTATTCAAGTATAAAGCTCAAACTATTAAATCATCATAAAAATTGAAACTTATCGCTTATTTTTAAAATCATAATAAACTGGTTTCATAAATTAACCTCCAAATTTTAACATAAAAAAGTATACATATCTCTGTATTTAAATTCCAGTTTTTGAAAATATTTTTAAAACCAGCGATGCTCCAATCGATTATTTTTAATTAAGCTGATTACTTTAACAACGAATGATATTAAATGTGATATATTAAATTATTGTAAACAAATGTGTTTAAGTAGCAAATAAAATGTCAATATCTTTTGAACCTTTCCAGCCTCATTTATTTTTTGTAAATTTAAAACACATTTATTTTTACAACCATTAAAGTTACCTAATTTTTAATGTTGCCATTAAGATTTTGCAAATCGATCTTATAAAATTTTACACAAATAATTTAAACTTCTTTAATATCTCTTTTAATGTTTGCATTCTTAGAGCTTACCATATCATCATGTTTTCTTTTACCATTCTAATTTGATCATAGAAACTTTATAAAATAGTAAGTTGAGACGCTTTCTTTATATTTGTCATTTCATGCATATGAAATGAAAAAATACATTTTTTTATGTTGTTTTTAGTGTAATAGTATTAATACAAAGTTTATATATTATTCTTGCCATAGTTTGATGTGAAAGACTCATTTAAGTAAAGAGATTGACTTTTCTATATGGAATTTTAAACTGGTGCAATCGAACATTCATTCTTGTAATTACTAAATATAAAGTTTTATTTTAATATAATTATATAAGATATTCATAATTTATTACTAACAATAACATTTGATTATAAAAGTTGTTTTTTGAAGAATGACTTTGGGTAATTCTAGTTAAATTATCATTTGACTTTAAAACTTTATCAATTTTATGTAGTTTTGTTCAAAAGGTCTCTAAATGTTTTATAATTTGAAAGTTGACACCTAAAACATACAAAATTATTTTATAATTAAATAAAAAAGTTCAAATTTTTCATTTCTATTTGGTATTTTCTGTTCTTATCTTCAATTCTTCTTCCATACATAATAAACCTGATTTATTATTTTTAAGAAATAATAACTGCTTGAGTTAATAAATGTAAAGTTGGACTATATAAATAAAATTAATAAACATGAACATCTAATCTGATATATAATTATTAATGAGACGAGATCGCAAGCTATAATAATTTAGCTAATTATAGTTTAAAAATACTTATAATTTGAGCTTAAATTATCAGCTATTAGCTAAATTTATTATTTTGTACAAGTTAGTGTTTACAAGCATACCTATTAAAGAATAAACGAACCCTAGTCTTGTGCAAAATTATTTTTGAGTTTTTTTAATTACATATAATATAATGCAAAATAAATTAATGAAAGGATGAAAACTCCAATAAAGTTGCAGAATATACTAAAATTAGGACATTTGTTATCCGTAAATGCTTTTAATATTAAGGGAGTATAAATTATATTTAATGATATTTTTTATTAAGTATCTTATATACTAAATAAAACAATTTAAGATTTTGGTAGGTTCAATCAATTAATGCATTATTAATTTCAATAATGTTACATTTAAAATAAAATAGTTATATTTTACATGCAGTTTTCTGAAATAACAAAACTTTAGCAGTTAGCCAGCAGAACTAGTATCTATAATATTTTACTAACCAGCTAAATATAACCTAGCTCTGATAATTTATTATTTTAGTTGGAAAAAAATCAACTAGAAAAATCAAATATACTTATAGTGAACATAATACAAATATTGATGTTAAATACAATAATCTTGTTAAACATCAGTTATGGTAAACTAAAAATATCACTAAGGTTAGCACAGTAATACAAATATTAAGCATTACATTCACACGGTCTGACCTTAGATATAATATATCACCCACAGTGTAAATTCATTTTTTTATTTATACTGATAAGTCTTATACATCATCCTGATCATGGCTATTATTTTCCTGTGAGCATAAGGCTAGAGTAGACCTGCTAATTTGCCCCTAGCTTCAACTTTTATCTCAGGTATTCTGCAGCGCTTTCCGGCAATGTTCGGAAATTTGAAGGATGGAACTGGGTCAAAGTCTTCCAATTTTCACATGTTAACCATGATAATGAACATTTCTAATAGAGTTTAGTTCTTCAGTCTGTTTCTCCAGTTAGTTTCAACTTGTTTGAACATACTGAATCATCTCTCTGCATTTCCAGAGGAAGATTGCTTGGTCAATATTAGGTCAAATAGAGCTAGAACGTGTGCAACATCATTGTAACTTGTGGCTCTATTAATACCAGATAGTTAAATCTTTTTAGTGTCACCTTAGTATTTATTTGCTGTAAAATTTTGAATGGACACCATGAATCGTCAAGCTTTTCTAGTAGTATTACTTGTTGTTAAAAACATCGTGAAAGATATTTAAAGGAAAAGCAATTTCACTCAACCCAAACTCTTTTATTAAATTTCTTGGATCAGGTCAGGACTAAATTTGACATTAGCGACGTTGACCGCCTCAATCAAATATTTTTGTTGTCATTGAATTTTACCTTAAGGCTTTCAATCAAAGCGTGCAAGAACAATGTCTTTTTTGCATTGAATTCATCATCATCCTTCTTGTCAAGAGTGAACTTCTTTATAAGAGGTGTGTTGTTATTACCGGAAGTTATTTTTCGTGTTTCAAGTCCTGTATTTTCAAATAGATAGCTGTTATTGACGCATCTTGCCTTGGAAATGAGCTTAAAGTTGTGCACATACGTCAAGACATTTTAAAAAAAAATTCAGTATTTTGCAATTATTGTGAAGATTGAAAATATTTATATAACCCAAGCTCATAGCAACGTGCTATGTTGATCCATTAAGTTGATTCAGCTGAAGTTTACTAAGATGACTTATCAATGCATCATAAACGACAATCAAGTTCTTAACAGCCCTTTCTAAATAGTCAATCCATCTTGTGCATCGAATTCTGGATGGCATCGATGGTTACAACCATACTGTTGATGTACATGCAATTAAGTGTTTTCTTTGAACGCCAATAAGGTGGTAGATGGTAACCAAATATCTTAGTGAAGTGTCGACCTCTCTGTATAGTTTAGAGCTGTTGCTTGACAATTATTTTAATGCCAACTCCATAAGATGAGCAGCACAATGAAACGTTTTGACATTTGCCCTTTTTATAAATACTTTTAACTTAAAAATGGTACTATTTGGTTCATTGCGTATAACTGCAACCCATTTGTGGTTATTCCTACTATCTCAGCTTTGCAGCTATCTCTAAACGGCTTGCTTATGGCATTAACAATAGTATTTGAAATATTTTTAGCATCCAGTGTTGTAACATGATTCAGTGCAATAAATCGTGTTTTGAATTCTCCACCTTTCGCTATTTAGCATAGACCAGTTTACACTCTATGATGCTGCAATCTAGTGACCTATCAATTATAATTGATAGCAATCTTGCACTCCTTATTTCTTCGGAGATATTTCATCGTTGATTTTTTTAAGCAATATAATTGCAGAATGTTGAAGCAGCGTCAGGATTTAAATTCATTTAAGCAAGTCAATGCCTTAGACTTTTGCAGTTTGATAGCCATACAAGACCTTAAAATTGCCGACCTGCTTTTTCTTTACGTACGAGCTTCAAAATAGGTAACCTAAGCTAAACATATTGTACGAGTTAATATATATCAACATTTATTCGACCTTTTAATTATCTGGTTCTTGATTTTTAACGTCTTTGCATTTCCAGCATTTTATATGTAAACGGATGACTAATGAACCTTTACGGACTCTAGTTAAGATTGCTAAACCTGCGACATAAGTGTCAATACTTTCGTAGTTTTTGAACACCTAGCAATACATTCTTTCATCACTCTCATTTAATATTTAGCAGTTATATTCGTTTATACATGCTTATTTAAAAGTTTATTTACGAACGTTTTGGCCATTTGTTGTATGCTTTTTGACTCTCTCTTCCTCATCAGTAGTGGCCCGTTTTTTGTCTGCAGAGATTGCGAGACAATTAGAAATTTCCACATGGATTTTTTTGTTTGTTTCACCTATACTTGAACTAATTTAACACTTAACAGTAATTTCTCGCAACGCAATAACAATAATTGTAGGTATCCGGAAAACGAGCGGTAATACAGCACTAATAAAGTTTGTTGATTCATTTAGTTTACATATAAAATCCTGTATTCTTTTGTTTTTTTTTTGTAGCATCATTTTCAATGATTTTATAAACATGTATTTAGGCATTTAGACGATCGATTTAAATTAAAATTCTTCCAAAATACGATTGACACACTCTGAGAATTCTAATTTCTATGCGGAAGAGTGGAAAAATAGGTTCTACTATCGCAAATTTTTATTTACTTGAATTGGGCTAGCAGGTAAGCAATAAATCAAACACTGATTAATTTTGAATTAAATGCTTTTTAACCCTGTAAAATATTTTAAATTGGTTATTCTAGTATAATTGAAATAATTTAATATCTCTTAAAAATATAATTTCAAGCTAATAGAAACTGAAAATTAGAAGTTTTCATAAATATATAAAATTTAGAATTTTTTTCAGCTCCAAAGATGATTGTTTATTAAATTTTATTTATTTTTTAATTTTATTAACTGGATATATATTTAATTTAAAAAAAACCTAAATGTATTTTGAAATATATCTAAAGAATTATTTACATAGAAGATTGTTGATGGGCACGCTCCAATACAATATAGATCAAAATAAACAAATTGCTAAAATCTCCAAATAATTTAAAATGGATTTTAACAAAATTCTAACAACTTTCAATTAATAAAATAAATTTTAATTAATATTTATATTTAGGTGATAAAATACTTGATAAATTTTACATTCTATAATCTTGTTTCAAAATGAGATGAATTTATATTCAATTTTTGATTAAATAACTATTAAGGTGTTTATTAGGATACTTTTATTAGATATTTCAATTTTCTGGTTAAAGATGTTTAAATGTATTATTGAATAACTTTATAAACATTAATTTTATTATTTTTATTAAAAATGAAACTCATTTATAATTGACATGGTTTAAATTTAGGTTGGAAAATATTTGATATTTGCAAATATATTCAAATTTAATTCTGCTATATTTAAATGCAAGACTGAATAATTTTAGCTAGTATAATTTTTTGTAGACTTAAAAATCATTTTACAAATTAATTTTTTTTCGTAATATTACTCATTTAAAAATTAATAATAAAATGATTTGAAATATTTTATTTTTTAATCATAAGAAATTTGTTAAAATATTAATTTTAATTATTTTATTATATAAAATTCACCATAATTAAAAATATAAAAAATTTTATATAGCAATTATAATTAATTAATTTTTGGTTATATTTAATTTGCTTTATAGTTGATATTTAATAAAATTTATTTTAGAAGAAACTAAAATTTATAAAAATCATATTGATTTTACTAATATTTCAAGAGTATTATAGGTTTATAATATTAATCATCAGCTAAATATATAAAATTAAAATCGAATAGAAAGGTCTATAGAACTACATATTAAGGTTAAAATATCATTTTTATAGTCTTGTTGTAAGATATGAACTAACTCATTCAAAGTTTAGTTTTTTTTAGTTAACAGTATTATTTGAAAACTTTTGCAAAATTTCTGTATCACATTACATTATTTTTTTTTTTGAAGAAACTGGTATCAGATAGGATAAATAGGGTTTCATTTAGTAAACAATTAATTATGCTTAAAAGAGTTTTTAAAATGAAATAATGCATGATTCTTTGCTTGTGTTATCTCATAAAGTTACATTAAATCTTATTTTTGATGTTTCAGATGTACTTTATACTAAATACTTACATTAAATTGTTAATTGATAGAATTCTACATCGATTTCAATCAGAAAATTTATATTCCTTTCAGAATGCATCTGGGTTTTTACATTGAAAATATGTATTAACAATTTGTATTTTTAAGATATTTTACATTCTTAATGGTAATTTGATAGCAAAAAAAAATTATAAATGAAATAATAAATTTTAAATGAAATTTAAATCATGGTAATTAATAGTATATGAAAATTATAATTTTTGTACTGATTGACAATAAAGATGTTATTTCTATAAGGGTAAAAATAAGTTTTAAGTATAAACCAAAACAATTTTATTTAGAATTAATAAGGTTCCACTTTTTTATTTCAGCTAAAGAAAGTTTAATGACAACTATTTTCTTACACTTAAAAGGGTTACTAGCATAATCTGTCAAGAGTTTCACTTGGTAGCTCCACCTTGCTCATATACTTTTCAACTTAATCAGCTTTGTAATGGACAATAAGAATATGTTAAATATCTTATAGTAAATTACTTTAAGGGATGAAATTTTAAGTATGACATGAGCATTTAATTGTAAATTTTATTATTAACAAATAAAATTTTACCATTATGATTTATCTATTGGAACAAAAATATTATTCATTATTTCTAATAAGAATCTTTAGTTCATATTCATTGGACATTAATATTCAGTCATAGATACATTAATGTAAATTGTAGCAATTTTTTATTATAATAAACCTAAAATAAATTTTAGAATTCATTATTTTTGAATATCATGATGTTATGTAAGAAGCAGCCGAAATAAAGTATCATCTGCGTACAATTTTTGAATATTAGTATCATTATTTGGACTATATTTACATTTTTACATACTTTTTGGTAAAATAGTCTTTTTGTATGCTAATAAATAAAATTATATTGTAATCATGAATTTTATGTATCCCAAGTTTACAATATGAAAATGGTTGATTGTTTTATACATGAATAATTTCATTTAAACTTTGTTACATCTACAAAAATTTAATGAATGTTCAAATTAATAAAAAATTAATATTTTATCATTTGAAATGGTTTTTTCTACGAAGTATTGAACTCAATAAAAAAAAATTTAAATTCAAATTACAAATAATGGCTAGGAGTAGTTTATAGATTATTTCCATAAAAAAATATTTTTCCTGTGAAGACTATATAACTAATTTTTTATTTTTAGGTTAAAATATAAAAAAATAATCATCCTAGATATTTCTCTTATGTTAATATAAAGGAATACAGCGCAAAATGGTCACCAACTTAAATAGTCACCCAAAGTGTTTATTATAAATTTTAACCCCGGGTTCTGAAAGAAACATAATTTGTTATAGTAAATATATTAATAATATTTATTGTGAAAAATTTATTTTTAAAGTTAATATTCAATATATTAACAACATAGAACATCTTATATACTACCCAAATGAACATTACATTCCAAATAAAAAAATTTTATAGTTATTTTTTCAAATACATATATATATCTATAATAAAATCATTCCTCTTGCTAAAAGCGCTGGCGATTGGCGATTTTGATCTTTGGCAGTAGAGATATTGTACAAGTCCTACGTACCGGTAATAAGTCATGTAATGACAAACTATACAAGTATTGAACGAGTATCGGACGGACGAACAATTAGTTATGGCTTTATTAGATGTATCTAGCAATTTTTTATGTAATACGATTCCGATAAACGATTATGTAGAGAATAATTTGGACTAACTTATATTTAAAGTTAAATGTTTATTTGGGTCATAATTAATGCTCTGGGTCTGATGCATTGTAATGTAACAATTTTCATAACTTACTACTAATGTTGTATTATTTGGAGAGTAATTTTCAGTTGGGTAGTATATAAGGTGCTGTATATTGTAGATATATTGAATATTAACTATAAAAAATAAAGTTTCTTTCATGACACTATGTCATACTTCATAATAATCACTTTCGAAGACCATTTTGGTCTTAAACTATATTATAAAGGTGATTTTTAAAGATAAATATTATTATCGTTAATCTAGTCTCATTAATTGTACTATATTAATTTGTTCATTCAAAATTCATCCATTAAAAATAACATATGATCTAAAATCATCAAATAAATTTTGTTTTAAAATTTTTTTTCAAAGATCTATTAAAATTTACTAAATTTAGAAATTTTATTTTATTAGTCTGTACTTAAAATAAGTTCGATAAAATTAACAAAAAAAAATTTTTAAATACAGACGAAATAAGTTAATTGCTTAGCATTATGAGTAGCACCTCATATACAACTTACCGATAGATGCAATTATCCGATAGCCAAAAGAAAAATAATAGTATAATATAAAATAAACAAAAGACTTGTTTTCATATTTTATCTCGAATATCAGTATAAAAACGATATTAAAAAATGACGCGAAATATTTATTAACTTGTACATAAATACTTTTAAAATGGATTAAAATTGTGAATTATCCAAATTACAAACAAGCAGCTAGCTGTAAATTAATTTTTGGCCAAAAAACTTTTAATTCTTTGTTAATGAACATTTAAAAGGCTAGTCTTCGTTACTTGCTTTTCAATACATAATAACGGATTTCGATCCACGCCAAGGAATGTCATTATTGATCGTAAAATCCTAAATGCATCCACACTTGCTTATATTACGCAAAAAAGATATCGTGATCACTTCCGTTGTCATTTTTTCTATATGTATTAGAGTAAGACAGTTTGAATAGGTCTTTACAAATGTCCTCATCTGTTTGATCGCCTTAGATGGCTACATTATTGTCTAACCAAACATACACTGTGTACTACTTCGTAGTGATAAACATTGACAATGGAACTTCGTCTGGTAAGAAACCCAAAAAAGTTCGGCAATTACATGCGGTGTTAGCCCTTTGCAATAAGAGTTTTAGGTTGTGATTTCAATCACTACTCTGAATGCTGTATTTACGTACTAAAGTGCATCTCAGATCGTGATTCCTTTGGGGAGATCTTTAGCCGTACCAATATTGGTGTAAATTTAGACCAAATTTTACCGACAAAGTTGTTTCCCGTAATGATGTTTTAGCTTTCTGATGATACCCTGAACAAGTGCTTGTATTGAAAAAATAGTTTTTGATGTAAAAACACTTGCTCAACAGCCTAAAGGTCAACACTTTTGTTTAGGGCAGCATAGTTGTCTAATAACAGACAGAGTTTAGGTAACCTTTAATTTCATGGCTCTATCGAATTGATAGATTACTTCCGTTAAATAGAGCATCAGTCATCCATGCATTTTTATTTGCTTTTTAAGTTACGAGTAAATATTTTACACGCTTCATGCAACGCGGCTTTGCTGAATATTTTATAACAAGGAATTTACGTTTTTGTGTTTCCATCCATGACTTTTGTTAGTAAAACAATCAGTTTGTTCTCCAATTTTATACAAATAATTGAATATGTACTCTTCATGCAGATCATGTCGTCAGCAAGTGCTCTTAAATATAAACTGGTCATTTTTACAAATTTATATGTCCACCACTCCGTATTTGACGCTATTATATCAGGCCACAATTTTGTTAGCCAATGTTTAGTTGAAATAGAATACTTGTGCTGTTTTTTGCTATGCTGCTTTTTTAAAAGTTTGCCGACAGGATCACACTACCGTTGGATGGCGCTATGTGATGCATTGAAGTCGTAAATACGAAGATTTTTTGCCATATTATTTGCTTTTTTTAAGAACATGGGAGCACTTATAAGGACATCTTTTGCTCTTTATTGCTTGTAACTCCGCAAAAGCTCTTCATACATGTCTTCGTGCCGACTTTCTCTGGCTCTTTTTTTCGGGATTAGAATTTGATTGATGTGCTTCTATTTATTTATTCTTAATGGTCAAAATTGGCGAAATTTGTGATTGAGAAACATCAAAATGTTCAGCAATTTCTTTCTGTGGTAAATTCTGTTCTAGTTATTAAATAAAGAGTATTTTTTAATGAACTCAAATCTTTCCTTTTGATTGTTTTCTCAGACATTTTTTAATTGCGATTACGAGTGAAACCGTTAATTTTTTATTTTTCTAAAAGTTTAATTTAACTTACATAACATCACCTTATAAATAAAAATTCTTGTTCACAACGCCATCAAGTAAATATTTTGCCAACTTAAATAAAAATAAGATAGTATTTCAACATCGACTACATTTAACATTTGTTTGCAAGTCATAAAAACCAAAGCAATAACCACTTGTCATTTATCGAGGATATTAAAGCTGTTTTCACCACACGAAATATGGCATTAAATGGTTCTGGACTAATGATTATAATGTAATAATGCGATTATCTGGTATGCCATTAACCTGTGGATTTAAGTAATGCCATATACTAAATGTTTTCGGACTTTAACAATAAATGCAGTTATCCGATTTATGCGTTTATCCGGTATGAATTTAATTTATTTCGTCTGTATAAATATAATTGAAATATAAAATTATTAAATTATTTATAGATTCTTCATTTCAAATTTTAGAAATAAATTGGATAAAATTAAGAGGATTGGATTATACATAAATGATTGAAAATATACCCTTAAAATAAATATTATCTAAATTATATAATGTGACGATCTATCTTAAAAGAAGAATTAAGATGAAAAAAATGATGATCTTGTTTCTAGATTAATTATGAAAGAAAATATTAAATACGCTCAAATAAAATGAACAGAGTACAGTTAAATTCGATTATCCGATCTGTTTGGGAACATATTTTTAAACAACAGGTTGTAATATAAAAAATATTATATAATTAAATATATAATAAATTAATTTATTTAATAAAATCCATTAAAGTGTTTTATCTCAAACTTATTAATGTTTTGTTTTTATAATTTCTTCAGTCTTCTTAAATTAAAAATTTGTAAACCTATCCTCTCTTAATGAAATTTAAATTAATATGTTATACATTTATAGCTTTCAGGGCTTCATCGCATTATATTTCGCCTTGCTTGTCTGTATTTTCTTTATACTGCTATTGAACACAATCAATTTCAACTTTAGAATTATCATTTTAACTATATTTGACAATCTCATAATTATCAAGGTATTCATATTTTTGGTTTTTTTATCACACTCAGACTACTTATATTAGTTCATGATTGCTAGTATTTATTTTATTGAAATATAAACTGTTGTAACTTATTAAAGTAGGGTTTTTTTCATCATTTTCTCCTTTTTTAATTTTTCATGGTAATTAAATTGTTAACTAATTTTTTTAATGTGCAACCAGCAATATTTGTTATACATAAGAAATAATCAAGCAAAATTATTCAAGATTATAAGACTTGATAAACTTAGTTTCAGAATCTTGTAAATATTCATATAAGAAGTTTCTGATAAGTAATGTTAGATATTTTCTTTACAACAACAGTCAATAACATTTTCATAAATAGGTTGAATCAATTCAGTAATATTTGGGTTAAACTTTCCACTAAAAGCTAAAATTTATATATTTAAGACATTTTTTGTAGTAAGTACCGATGCATTATCTAAAACTAACAAAAAATTGTTGATATCTTAATACCTAAGTAACAAAAGAAAATTCATCTATTCCTTGGATTGGGTTTTGTATATTACAGGTACAATTTTTGTGTTATTTAATAATCTGGAATTTTTTAACACACCATGTTAGAAATTTTATGAGTAGCAGAATTATTAATGCATACTATAGCAGTTAAACTTTCATTGTTTCATTGGAAACTAAATATGTTTTATTACATTATTTTCAACAATATTTCTTAAAGGTAAATAATTAAAACTTTATCCTGCTTATCTGATTTTTATACAAAATTTGTCAAGTACTTTTTATCGCAAATATACTGGATAAATAGTGACAAGAGGCTTAAAACTGATTCTGTATTAGCGGAAGTTTATTAGAATGGGGTTTATGTTTATAAAATTAATAAATTCTTTTAAAATTATGGTAGTAAGATGTAATAGCTTAAAAATTGCAAATATTTATTTATCTTTCTAGTAAAAAAGAAGCATTTTTGCAAAAAAAGAACAATTAATTGCAATTTTAGTGTTTCTTTTTAGTAAGAACCTTAAATATAGGCTTTATCTAGAAGGTTTTTATATTCTTCATGCACCAATCTTTATGTTTATTCTTGAGTTGATATTCATTTTCAAATTCCATCTATATTTTACCTTATTGCTAATATTGTAGATTTCTAAAAATCTTAGTGTTAGCAAGCTTTTGTAGCTTTTTTTTATAAACTTATAATTTTGAAATTACCATGTTGTCCTAAAGTTTTATTACATTGAGATTTCTTTTTTCGCTCTTATTAATATTATATTGTGCATCATAGAAACTACCTAGATCTTATTAAAAATTGAATAATTTTTAATGAAGAATCATATGATATCTTTTTGCAAATTTTACAAATTATTAATATTATGCTTCTCTTAAAAATAGTTTGTCTTATAATTTCAAACTTACATTAATAAACATATTCATACCAAATACTTTTATTATTAATTATTTTCTATCTTTTTCCAAATTATTTATATTATCCTTCTCTTATAAAAGTTCTTCTTAAAATTAGGATTGTGGAGTCCGGAGAAAATTACACGACTCCGCAACTCCAACTCCGACTCAAAAAAGCTTTATTTAAAAAAAAAATTCCTACCTTTTATTATAGCTATTTTTTCATATTATTTGGATAAATATAAAACAAGAAAAAACTTTAATGATTATTTATTAGAATTTATTCTTAAAAACAACATTGCATATATTAAATACTTATTCGTAGAAACTCTCAAATAAGAATTCAGAATTTTAAAAGTGAAAAATAACCGCTCTATCGATACTTGGGTTGGCAGTAATGCTGTAACGATAAATGCTAAATCTTTTACGATTTTTAGATACTGCTGTATTGTCATTTTAACTTTTAACTTATAAGTTCTGTCAATTTTTTCCATAATTTTCAATGCGACATAAAATTCAATTTTAATTTTTGAAATAGTCTTATTCATCTATATTGGGACTGTGATTCAAACAAGGACGTTTTAGGTGATCTATTTCATTAAATTATTTCTCAAAATCGTCTCCAGATTCAGCGATGTAGGATAAAGATGATGGTACTTCGTGTACACTGCCTGCTGTCGTCTCTTTTTCTAGTAAAAGGTCTTTCATACGAACCGTTAATTTAAACAGAGCGTTTTTATCTTTATTCATTTGTTCTTTCGACAATATGGGTCGAACCATTGGATCAACATAGATCCAATTCAAAAGAATAATGTTGTCCAGTAAATGTTTTTATCTACATAGCATGGTGTTTTTACTTCCACCAGCAAGAGTATTATTTATAATCTTCTACAAAGAAAAATGATGTTTTCACTCCTTAAAAATAAATCAGCAGTTAAATCTTCCGATTGCATTAATTTTGTAGCTATATAAGAACTGTGAAGCACGAACATAAGATTCTCCATTTTTTCATTGAATTTCAATCAAATTCACATTTGGGATGACTATGTTCTTAAGATAACTTTACACTGTAAGAAGTCCCTGTAACATTAAATATGTACTAATTAATCTTGCAACTTAATCTAAAATCACTGCCTTTTCATCTCTTAGTTTGATTATGATGTGTATATTTAATGTTCTAGCGACCATTACGACATTTCGTATATTTTTTACAAATTCTTATTGCGTGCACTTCTCAAAAGCCATCACGGTATGCTATTTGCAACGTATGTACTGCACATCGCATATGATAGGTCTTTAAAAAATCAAAACCGGCAGCACAAAGTGTATCATCAATATTCTAGATTAATCATTAATATCGCCTTCCATCTCAATAGGACTTTAATTTTTTACAGTAATCAGCATATTAAGGGCTTTGTCTGTCACAATCGATACAATTTGTTCTAGTTTATTTTCATACTCTTTCAGAACATCCATCACAAGTATTTTTAAATAATCGCTTAAGTGGTCAAATATAGTGACCTTAACTGCCAGTGAACGTATTACTATTTTTTTTATTATTGTCAACGAATTGAACATTAATTCCTAAGTAATTTACTGAATGACATGTACACGTGTCCATTTTAAAATCAAAAAACTTTCCGTGTAAGTGATTTTTAACTTCATTCTTCTGTTTTTTAGAGTCCTCTATTACTAAATCTCGTACACTAATTCTTTCTAAATATAATACTACATTAAGACCCATTTTCATCTTCAATTTTAACAGGCTGGTCTAAAAAAAAGTAATAGACAAAGAATTTGTATATACCATTTCACTGATGCGATCATTAAACTTGTTATTGGTCACATTCACGGTAACATTATCACTTGTAAAATACTTAGTTAATGGCACTTGTTGATTTTGAGCAATTATTAATTTTAAATACTGTTTTCCTTCTCAGAAATGATCTTCTATAAGTTTTGGTGATGGCGTTGAATGTGACTCTTCATATTTAATACTCTACTGGGCGCATCAGATCCTTTCTGCCGATAGCACTAATTTATACACCACTGATATGATATATAAGGTCCTTCACAGCTTGACATATAAAAAATTAATCGTCATAAGTCATCTTACAATATTCATAAACCGTATATTTTTTCTTAGATCCCTGATGCATCTTTAATAAGGGGAATTGCTAAATTTTTATTTTACACAAAAAACAATTTGGCCTAGTTTATATGATAATTTAAATAAAAAATTAAATATGTTATTACAAAGGAAACGTACCTCAGGTTCCACGTTTTACAAAAATGAATACAGAAATAAAGGGAATTTTGTTGATGTAACGGAATTATATCAACACCTAGACATGACTAATACAGAAGGATGACTGGCAACAAAATGTACGCAAATTACTTCAAACAAAATCAGAAACAAATGCTCCTTTTCTTTCGACGTAAGAAAGATAGAGACAAACACATTTGTGTAGACTTTATGCATTAAATGGATCTTAGAGATTTACCATATCGGCGCAACTTTTGCCTGCAAGTTTAATATTCGTGCACAATACACATTCATTATAATAATTTAAAAAAACGTATTTTAGATTTAAACGAAAAAAAAGTTGGAGTCGCTCGTTTTTTACTAATCCTACTCCAACTTCACAGCTCTGATTGAAAACTAAACCTTGCAGTAATAAACATATTCATGCCAAATAATATTATTAGGAATAATTTTTTTCTTTTTGCATATTTTGAATATTATTTAAATTACTCTTCTTGGATAAATAGTTTGTCTTAAAATTTAAAACTTACAGTAATAAACATATTCATGTCAAATAATTTTATTAGAAATAATTCTTTCTTTTTGCATATTTTGAATATTATTTAAATAACACTTCTTGGATGAATAGTTTGTCTTAAAATTTAAAACTTACACTAATAAACATATTCATGCCGAATAATTTTATTAGAAATAATTCTTTCTTTTTGCATATTTTGAATATTATATAAATAACTCTTCTTGGATAAATAGTTTGTCTTAAAATTTAAAACTTACACTAATAAACATATTCATACCGATTATTTTACATTTTAATTTTGATATCGAATCTAATTTTTGATAAATCCAATATCCAATAATCAGCGTTAGAATAATAAGCATTTTATTTCAAATAATCATTTATTTTGTATGATTACTTCTTTTAAGATTTCAATTTACTTGAAAAAAATACAAGATTGATTTCATTCCTACATAAACAATCTACAATACTAAAATATAACTGAAATCATATATTGATTTATTTATCAATTAAGTCTTGAAAATAACTTGATTTTATTAATTTTATAATCAACAGAAAAAAATAATGATTCTAAAGAAAGACAAAAAAATTTAGTTTTCAAAATCGATCAATTTAAAGTTTTAGGAGACATTAAATAACTATAAAAAATTTAATTTTTGTTAAAAATGCTTGGAAAAAATTCAAATATTATCAGAGGTTTTATTAAGCTATGTTCTACGTCTTACAAGCTTGGGATCAAAATTTTAAAGAATTGAATCTATAATACCAAAAATTCAATAATTTTAGATTTTAAAGATCTATTAAATTAGGTTATATTTCATTACAGTAGAATATTTGAGTAACAAATAGTGTTGTATGAAATTGTGAACGTTAGATCAAATCTCAGTTAAAAATTTAAATCTTTATATATATATAAATGTGATTAGGAATTCAAATATTTATAATAGAAGAATATTTAAAGCTTTATAATTAGATAAAATTTATGACATTACACCATTTCAAACATTTAAAAATATATACAAAAGTAATTAGAATTTAAAAAAAACTAAATTCCTTGTTATTGTATATAAATTTATACTTAACACTAATGAAGATCTCTTTAACTCCTAATTATGAATCTAAAAGAAAAATATGAATCAACAATGAAATATGTACAAGAATAAAATATAGGATAACTTAATTTTTTTTATCAAATATTCAAAGATATATTGCCATATTAAAATTTAAATAATTGTACTAGTTAATCTTATAATTATATTAAGAAAAAATCATATATTTTATATGAATATTACATTATTGACCTTTATTGCCGTTCAGAATTATGGATTTAAATATTTTCTTAATTATAATTAATTTAACATTACATTTGCATACCTAAAAAACCGCAAATAAAGTAAATATATACTTTTAAATATATTCGTAAACTGATTTGACGAATTAACCTTTTAAGCAGTAAGTTTACAATTTGAACAATATTTGGATGATCCTACCATATCGAAGCCAATGATTAGTAGAGATATATACATAATTTTGCTATTAAAAAAACTTTATGTTATATAATCTAAATAATACAGGGTTTTCGTGTGATAAATTATTTTACATTTGCAAGAATATAACATAAAAGGCAAATTAATAATTCAAATACCAATAAACTGTTAATTTTAACTAGTTTTAACCGTGTTGTTTATATTTTGAAGTAAAATAAAACTTTTAAACTAGGTAGTTTACAGCAGAAGAGATCAATAAACTTAAACTCTGAAAATATAATTATTAAAAAAGAAAATCTAAAAATAGGCTTGGAGGAACTGTAATTAGATTTTTGAAAATCCTTGAAAATAACCCAATTGAGAACCAAATTAATTTTTCATATTAATTTAATTGTTCTAATAGACATTTATTTTTGTATAAAATTTGAGGCCAGGTCCAATATTTCCTATTACAGTTTATTTGTAGACGAATAATAAGATATTTTTCACTATAAAAATAAAAGATCCAGATGAATTTTGGATTAAAATTTGAGAAAGTAGATTGAAAATCAAAAAGTAATATTTCATGTTATTTAATTATTTAAAACAATTCATTTATTTTAAAACTTTACAATAATAATATACAAATAAATATGATGCTTGACCATAAATTAACTATTCAATTATTTAAAATTAAAATAAAATATATGATTAACATTCAAAAAGACTATATAAATGAAACTTTAAAATTGAATCTGTCAAACACTAATAGGACAAACCGTTTAGCTTATTATATTCAATACAGAATATTTAAAAATTGAAAAATTTTATATTCATTGTAAAAAGCAAACTTTTCAAATCTTCGATTATACATGACTTTGAAATAAAATGATTTTTTTAATAAATTAATAATTGATTTAAACCCACAACTATATTATTTGCAACAAAATTATAAATAAAAAATTTAGAAGGTTCAATCCATGAATTAATACTTACTTGTATGTTTCTTTAATTTAAATAAATTTTATAATAAAATCTAGCATGTTTCAATTTATCCATAAAAATTGAATATTTTATCAATTTTTAGAACTAACAAATAAAAAATCTTTTTTAAAAATTTTAACATCATTATTTTTTGATCTGTGTAGTTAATACATCAAAAGTTACTAAATTTAAATCAAAATCTGATTTTTTATAAAATACTATCCTTTCTTATTAAGAAAAATTTTTAGTAAATATTCTGAAATTTTTATTTTGTCAAATATAATTTGTTCAAAAAACGCCTATAGAAACATTCTTTTGATGCAATTTATATACTTCTTATATATAAATTATTAGAAAACATAATAAACTATGGTGAATTACTTCTTTAACCTTTTTGTTTCTAGTTTTTACAATAATAGTATTTTATTTAAGATACAGTGTAGCTAATCAGTTTACAATTGAAATTAAAATTTTATTAATTTTTTCTTAATACTAGGAAATACTTGTTTAATTATACAAAACTTAAAATTTATTATGTTCTAAACTTGAAAGAAAAGTTTTGAAAATTAAATATAAAGCTCCTTAAAGATATTTTACAGACTTAACAGCCTTCTACCCTTGATGCGAGTTTTTTATAATTAAATTATTAAATTTTTTATATACTGTAAATTATTTATAAAAAAAAGCACTAAAATTATTTAATAATTCATTTATTAAATTAATTTTTATAACATTTTATTATAAAATTATGATTTTTAATAATAAAAATCTATTTAAATGATTTTAGATAATTAAAAAAAAATTGATAACTAATTTTTTATAGATGTTTGTTAATCGGGCTTAATAGGATTCTTTTTATAAAAATAAAATTAAAAAAAAATATCTAACAACAATTGTATAATAATTACAAGATTAGAGTCATATAAATGTTATTTTTTTAAGCTTGTAACAACATAAACCAACTAATAAAATTTTGAAGTATTAATCTATAAAAGCTTACTAATTAATCATATCACAATTAAAAACTTATAACTTTGAGATTTTTAAGTAGTAAATTGTTTTACCAATAAAAAATTATATTAATTTATTTAATAATATTTTCATAATTGATATATTTCATGATTTTATTAAATATGACCTAAAATTAAAAAAGTCATAAAATATCATATTTTGTTTCATTTTATAATTCTTTATTTGTAAAATTTTGAAAATCCTTATTTAGAATACATTGATGATACTTGATTCATTTACTTTTTCAACGAATTAAAATTTAGTATAAATTTTAATTATAATTTCCAAAAATGATATTTGATATTGTCACATGATGAATAAAAATTTATGATGTGAAATATTTCATATAAAGAATTAAAAATTTATAGTATATAAACACAAAAAATCCATTATCGAAATAAATACCTTAATTATAAGAATAAAAGGTGAGTTAATTATTTTAATATAAATATATTATTTAATCATTTTATTTAATAGTTATTTAAATCAAAAATGAGAAGGAATAACAGTATACCAGATAAAAATGAATTAATTAAATTTTATAATAATATGACTGAAGAAAGGAAAAATGTTCTAAGGAAATATGATTTTAAAATTAAACCGTTAGAAAAAAGTAAAACTATCTTTATGGAGAAAGATCTTTTTGAAACTTTGGATATAGTTTTAAATGACAGCTTTGTTTTCAGGACATTTTTCAATTTTGTAATTATTTATAAAATGATTTAGGACGTAAGTGTGGTGGGTTTTTCACTGGAAATTGAAAAACAAATAGCAATAAAACGTTACCCAGTAAAAAGTGGTACTAATAGTTTTTTAAAAAATGCCATTGAAGAATGTAAAGCTATTAAGGATTTACATCATATTTATATTTGTCAGACCTATCATTATTACATGATGAATAATTATATTTATAAATTTATAGAAGATTGCGGGGCTCATAATTTGTTATCTAAATCTGATGAAATTTTTCAACTAACTTTAAAAAATAAAGGAATATTGGTGGCCCAAATTTTATGTGGTCTTAAATATTTACACTCAAACTTAGTGTCACATAGAGACATTAAACCAGATAATATTGGAATTTTATTTAAAGGTTTTTATAATAAGATATTCTAGATAACAATACATTTATTGTAAAACTATTAAACTTTAGGTTTGCAAAAAAATCTATCAAATACAATCAACTTAGTAAACAATTTTGTGGAAGTCACTTTTATAAATCAATAGAAATACTTCAAAGTAGTTATATCTTGTTTATTTTTAGATAAACCGTATATCCCATTTTATGCAGATTTATGGAGCTTTGGAATACTAATTTTTTATATATTAACCAAGACCAATCCATTTCGTTTTAATTACTCCATTTTATATATAGAAACATTTTTTGAAAATGAAAGGTTGTATTTTGTATTAAAAAGCCTATTATTTGATTTCCCAGATTATATAATAAATTTGATTCAAAGACTTTTAGCTATCAACCCAAATGAAAGAATATTGATAGATTTAATACCATATAACAAATGGTTTCAAACTAAAAAATGTAGGAAAATAATATACAACTTTTTTTAGTTTAATTTAATAATATTTATTTGAAAATAGTGGTCAAAAATTAAGTTAATTTAGGATTCTTATAATTTAATAAGATCATTTAGTAGTGTTTAGACATTTTTACATAACTCATGTATAAGAATATTTAAAAATTTGACAGAATTATTATTTTTGGACAAACTATCTTTTAGACAAACCTTATATTATAGTTTTAATTGTAACAAGTTTATAACAGATTCAAAAACATTTTTGAAAATAGTAAAATAGTTATTGTATGAATTTTGGGAGACAAAAATTTTTAATAAAACAAAAATATTAAAAATAAAATTTTATTGCGTTAACTAATGAATCATAACTAGCAGAAGAAATTTTCATTTTTAGATTATAAATTAATTCAAATTATTTAAAACAAGTAATCACATCAAAATATAAACTGTCTTGATATTCCAGTTTCCTACTTCAAAATGCTATTATTGAAAACTAAAACAGTTTTTCGATATCTTTATATATTACATCGTAGTCACAAATGAAATCCCTGCCTGATTTTCTTTTCTTAAAATATAAGATTACCATCGCAAAAAGGGCATTGTCTATCATCTATTTTTATTAGACCACTACCAAAAGAAAAATCAAATGCTTTCTTTTCGGTAAGTTTCTCTAATGATATCTCTTTTTTTCATTTTAATGGTTTTTCTTGGTGAAAAAATAAAATGTAATATTTTTGAGGCTTGAAATATATATATATATTAAGGTAATATTCTTTGGCAAACTATTGGTATAAAAATTAAATATTTGTATGTTTTTACAATATAAAATAATTTATTTAAATTTTATAAATGCTTAAAGTTAGCTAATATTAGAAAAAATGTATTTTCTTATTAAAATTAGACCAAGTCTATGTTCTTCATATAAAAAAGATAATTATTTTATTTTTAGCATTATTATTTCTTTATTAAAAAAATTTTTTACAAATATATTTAAGTTTTTGTTTCTAATTTAAATTCATTGAAATTAAAATTTAAAATTATATATCTATAAACTAAAGGTGTTCTGGTTGATCAACAGTAAGAATTATATATAAGTTAATATTTTTACTTAAATTCGAATTTTATATTAAAAGAATATAAAAATAGAATTAAATATACATAATTACTGGAATATATTCAACAAAACAATATTTTTGAAATGTTTTCTATTATTTTGTTTAATTTTCAATAAGAATAAAACAAAAATTTATCAATTTCCTCATTAATGTTGCATTTGTCACCATTTTTTAAATATCATATAAAATTTTCAAGAATTAAGGATTTTTCTCAAGTTATTTAAATTTTTTAATTTTATAAAAACAAATAATCTATTAAACTTATATAAAAAATTAATTTATTAATCTCTTCTCAAACTTGTATTTGCCAATACTTTTTTTGGTCTTCCTCAGCCTTCATACTTCCCAAAAGCTTTATCTTAATTAAATACAGTTTATGTGTCCTTTTAAAATATAAATAAAAATAAACAGTTGTTTTTTTTACCAAATTTTATAAAAGAACAATATAAGTCCTTCCATGATTCAATAGCATTAGAAAAAGTAACAAATATCAAGCCATTATAGAATTCGAAGAAATCGTCAAATATTTTAAAAATCCTATAGAAAAGCAATCTATTTGGTTGGATATCAACAACAATTGATTCATCATAGAATAATAACAAATATTATTTTATTATGACCTAAGATGAAATTAAAAAACTTGTTTTATAAATGCGTATTAATAATAAATCATTAAATCAACACTAGGAGTTTTTTCTTTATAATCATTAAAAGTTTATAGTGAAATATCTATTAATTCTAACATAGATTTTTTTGTTCTATTGAATCTTTCAAGCTAATTAATAGTACAAAAAGAAAAAATATCACATGCTTCATCCTTATTAGGGTTGTTTTCAAAATAGTTTTTATTGAATTTAAATATTATTTCTTTTGTATCTGAAAATTATATCCATTTGTTTTAAAAAAGTCCAGTGCTTGTTAGAAAAGATAAGAATTACAAAAAAATTAGAAGAATTTTATATCTTTTTTTATTGCTATCTTATGCTAGTGAACTGACATGAGCATCGCATTCATAAGCCGTTATATGTGTGTTTAGCAGTTTATTCTTAGAATTGATTCTTCAAAGTAATATTTAATAAATTTAGTAATTTGAAAGCATTATCTACTATGATGGTCTTAGGTTTAAATTCAATACCTGTTGATGAAGATTTATCTGATAATATTGTAAATAACTAATTAAAAGGATCGTAGTTCTCTGATTCTAATATTGCAATCACTGATAGATTTAGCTTAAGCTCGAAATCAGAAAATACTATAAATACAACAGGATAATAATAATTATTTACCTTGTAGGTTGTATCTACATGTAAATACTCTGATTATGCTAGAAGTCTAAGAGCTCTATTAGAAGACATGAATATTATAACACGTCCCATAGAGTAGTCAGTGATATATGATGAATTTTATCCTTCTTAATACCTTTGTTTCTACAGAAAGATTCTAAATCATCAGTTGTAAATATTGAAACTGTTTGATTTCTTTTTCATCTGTAACTATTCAATAATTAATATATTTGTCTAGTTCCCAATAATATGTTGTCTGGTTTAAATATTGATTTAATATCTGTATGCCTGATTATTAATCTTTGGTAAATTTTTAATACTCTGTTTCTAGTTTTTATTTTTTCATTTGATTTCTCTGGTCTATCATATCCAACAGAGTGCTTACGAGATACGTAGTTGGCTACAAATACCTTTTCATAGATTCTATCTACTCTAAGATGCAACTTATAATTATTTTTTTTATCATTGTCAGATTTATATCTTGTAGTGTAAAGGGACGTGACTTCGTACAGAGATTTGAGTATGCACTAGTCTTTGTTTTTATAAGCTCCTTCCTCTGTTTCTAACTTACTCTAAACAATTGCTCTTTTGCATTTTTTTTTAGAACCGTTACTTAATTCTTGGAAATTTTTATGTGGAATTTAAAAATATGTAAAGTGTTTAATTCTGTAAAAATTGCTTAATTTCAAAATTTTTGAAATAAACTTGGGTGTTAAAAAATATTCAGCTTTATATAATTAAAAATACTGTATCATTCAGTTTATTTTATTTACGTAGAAATAATTTTTAAAGAGATTATCATTTTTGAAATTAAAAACCTTTCATAGAAGATACATTCAGACCTCGGTTTTTGCATATTTACTCGTTTATTGCATATTTTAATGAATTTTTTCGTCTTAAGTCCATCTTTTGTTTAAAAAAGCGCTGTTTTATGCATAAAACCATGCTTTTTGCATAAACCCCATTTTTTACATTTTCTTTCCTTGAAATTTCCAAAATTTAAATTATAAATCCCGTTTTTTGCTTATTTCAATATTTTTCACAAAAAATATCAATAATACATAAAACATGCTTAAGCCTAAAAAAGTAAACAAACCACTCACTCGAAAAAAAAAAACGCGAAATTCTGGAA
>CAKKLC010012887.1:30355-48153 GCA_918559645.1 Ceratonova shasta
AAGTTGATCAATCAACAATATCCAGAATATTTAAAAATAAATCGAAATATATTAATCTTGATAATTTTATAGAAGATAAGCGTAATTTCAGGGTAGAAAACACGATAATCTGGAAATTCTTCTTGTAAAGATTATTAAACACTCAAGAGCCGAAACTTTTCAAATATCTAAGGATATTATTATACAATCTGGATTAAAAATAGCCAAAGAGTTTAATATTAAGAATTTCAAGGCTTCTAATGGTTGGTTTGAGCGTTTTAAATCTAGAAAGAATATTACTAGCTATAAAGAGTCTGGTGAATCAGAGAAAGTCGACCAGAAAATAGTTGAAAGTAGGAACAGAGTTCTCCTTCTAGTCTTCTTTCTCGATTCGACCCATCTAAAATTTAAAATGCGGATAAGACATTGTTATTTTTTGAACTTTTACCATCAAACACATACAATGGAAGGTTGCATTAAATAAAACAAAAAAAAACAACAAAATAAGAATTAATCTCTTGTTGTGTACAAATATGACGGTAGAATTTAAAATAAATCCATATTTAATCGGAAACTCAAAAAAACCGAGATGTTTGAGAGATATCAAGAATTTGCCAGTAAAATATTTATGAAAAAAGTCCGCCTGGATGACATCCTATATTTTTGATGAATTTCTATAATATCTTAATCTACATCAACGAATAATATCAAAAAAAAGGTGCTTAATTATCGATAACGCTCCAGTTCATAGATAATTGGAGGCAGAAAATATCGATATTGGAAATTATTTTCCTTCCACTAAATAAAACAAGTGTTTTACAAACATTAGATAATCTAATAATCCACAGTTTTAAATATCTTTATAAAAAATATCTACTTAGATCATTAATCCAGAAATTTGAAATGAAAGAAAAAGTTAAAATAGATATAATAAAATCCATATTTATAATAGAAAATTCGTGGGATTCTTTGCAACCAAAAACAACTCAAAATTGCTTTAATAATTATTTAAGAATGGTAAAGACGAAGAAATTATCCTTAAAAACGATTATTCAGTAAAAGAAGTAGAAAATCTATTTATATAAATAATTAATGATCCTACACTTTTAGATGAAATAGATGAGTCAATGAAAAATTAAGATTTATTTGAAGCCCAAATCATTGAAACACTTATAGATTCATATAAAGAGCATTTTGATAAGAAAATACATACGATAAAAAAAGGAGTAAAAAACAAATCAAATAAAAATAGAAGAAGCGGTCAAACCATTGAGATTATTAAAAAAACTTCATCTCTCATAACGAAAAGACAGATGGAAACGATTCAAAAAATATAAGAAAACTTGAAAAATCAATTTATTAGATTAGGAAAATAAAAAGTAAACGATAAAACACTATTTGACTTCAATTTTACAATGAAAAATTAATTATTTTCAATTTTTCGTTTTTTGCATATTATCTAAAAAAACAAAAATATGCAAAAAATGGGGTCTCAATCTATATATATTTCATATATATATATGAAGAAAATCTTTTATGATTTAAAAAGGTCATAGATACTTATTGTTGCCTTTCTGAAAAATACACATTTTTAAAACCATTTCATTATTTTAATATAAAATGATCTATTAGATCAAATATTAAACCACTTTCCGATTTAATTAATTAATTTTGAATTAAAATAGGCATTTTCTTCTAATTCGCTTGGTAAAATTATTGCATTATTATTTTTTTCAGTGATACTTTATCAATTTCTTAACAAAATGAACAAGTTTTTAATTTATTTCCTCAATATACGGTCAATATAATATTTTTGACAAAACTATGCAAGTTATTAAAAAAAACTTTGAAATCTCCAAATATGCGTTTAAATCGTTTTACTGGTATAATAAGTAATTTTAAATAATTTAAATTAACTGATAATTCCTGTTAATTAGCAAGTTAGATTTTCATAAGATTTTATATGCATTTTTCAAAATGCTTTATATTATTCCAACATAATATTTATAATTAAGACTAAACGAAATATAATTGATTTAATTATGTTTTATGATAAAAAGTAAAATGAGTGAACATTGATTACATAATGAATAGCTACTGATTTGTCCATAAAAATAATGTTTTATAAAATATGATAATTTTAATAAGCTAAACAACATTTATTTTATAACAATTAAAGTATTAGGTTAGGTATACTAATTTTTATCATAATAATGTAGTCAAAAATGTTCTGTTAATTTTATAAAAAACTTTTTACTTGTCATTTTTAAATTATCAGAAATCTAATCATAGTACATTTTTCTTTTATTTTGATTTTTTTTATAAAAGTAAAATTGCAAGAATACTATGAATATGTAGTTAATCATGTAACTAAAACCTTATAGTGTAAAGTCTATCAGTAAAAATCATGAGAATACAAACGATTTACAAAATTCATCGGAGATTTTTATTATAAATTTTTGTTTAACCTTAGGGAAGTATAACATGAATATTCAGGTCTTTATTGTTTAAAAACACATTTTGTAAAGTGTCTTTTAAAATTTTATTCAGTCTACTTCTTAATTGATCTTTGAGAGCCCAAAAATAACTAGAAGCCTTAATTTCTTAGGATGATATCTTCAATTAAGAAATGTCAATAATACGGGATGAGTAACCATAAATATAATAAAGTTTGATTTACAGACCATTATTATTAATAAATTACTTGATTTCTGATCATAGTTGAAGTTTATCTTTTTTTCTTATAATTCACAGAATATAGTAATTTATTTCACGTATAAAAACTCTAAATTATAAAATGCTGTCATCCTATTATAACTAGATTTACTTTCATCAATACAATAAAACTTGAAATTTCTTATTTTTGGAGATAAACAAAGTTATAATTATTATGAAATGTAGAATATTTATAATCAAAATTTATATGTTTGTAAAATTATGCATTTTCATCAGAATTTTTATTCATACTTTTATTGTATTTCTATAACTAGAAATACCAAATTAAAAAAAAAAATGATCGTTAGTAAAGATATAGGAAAAATATACGAAATTCAAAGATACATAAAACTATAAAAAAAATTTTAATTTTCAAATCATTTATTTTTTTAGTAAAAAGAAGTAGCTCAGTCCTCGTAATAAATATTCTAATAATATTTATATTCAATAATTGAAACACAATGAAAAAATTTGAATATCATTTGATGTTTTTATCGTATGATATTAAAAAAAAACTTTATATTAAACCTTATTGAAGTAATAATTAGGAGCTCAGAAATTATTTAATATTTTGTTATAAAAAGTAATTCAATAAGGTCAAAAAGCAAATGCGTATCTCAAAGATGGTCTTTTTGGAATCTAAACATAGAAACTAGTTTGTTAATTATGACTTCTTTCATGTCCAAATTTCAAAATAAATAAAGAATTAGTTGCTTTTCTAATAATTTTTATCCACCAACAAGTTCTAAAAAGGTCTGTTTCTTCTTTTATAATGTATTTGTTATTTGATGTAAAATACCTATATGCTTTAAAAATCTTACAGATGATATATTATATTCATTGAAAACATTTCTTTTCAAAGAAATAATGAAAATAAAGGGTTACTAAAAAAAAGAGTAAGAAAAATAATCAGTATTTATTGTAATATTTTTTGTTGAAATAAGCAGCTAAAATTAAATGTAATAAATTGTTCAGAAACTTTTAAAAAAATATGGAAACTACAAAGTTTATTGTGTTCACTATCCAAAAAACCTTATTTTTATGATGATCATAAAAAAAATAAGTTATTATTAAGTATGATATATCACGAGATATTAGATAGGTAAAATAATGTATTTCTGGAAATTTCAATATGCTTTGTTTCATAATATAGTATAAGTTTAATGACCTTCATATTGATATTGTGAAAGTCCAAATTTTCCAAAAATAAAAAGATATCATTTAGAACTAAAGATGACCTCAAGGACAATTGTTAATATTAAGAATGAAGACTGTAAATATTGATGCAAATTTAAATATTTTATTATGTGCTTAAAAATACAATAACTAATTTTTTTTGAATTAAATGGAAATCTTATTTCTGGACTAATTTTTTTTTGAGATAATAGTTGAAAATTGTTATCGTGGTATCGTTATTAAAAATAAAACTCTTTTACAAAAATAAATGATTGATAAAACCATAGTAAATGATAATTTACTTTTTTTATTCAGTTTGATTAATTTCAAGTATTTTCCTAGTATTTCTTGATAATAATGATTTCTGAAGAAACACGGTTATTCATCTTTTTTATTGTCTAACTTATTAGTAGAAGAGTTGTACCTGAAATTAAACAATTATTATCAACGTTGATTCTGTTAATAAAATTTTTTATTAACAGGTGATTTATTTATTAAACTGTAATGAAATATAAAAAACAATAATAGTTTATCAGACCCACACTCAGTCATTTTAGATTCCACAAACGGATGTAAAATTATTTTAATAATAAAATTGGTGCTCTCAAGTATAACAAAGCTTTTAGGATAGTAATGTCATCCAAATATTTCGTGATTCTTAATTTACTCATAATGCGACTATTTTACTATTAATTAATTACTGACTACTTTTAGTATAGATTTCCAATTAAAGTATGTTTTAAAAAATAAATTTTTAGGTAAATATAGAATTAATGCAGTTTTATGTTGGAATAAGAATGACAATGTGAATTTCGTACTATAGCTGATAAAATTAAATATATTTATTAAAAATACATTCAATTTAATTGCATATTCTGTATTGTATGTTATATCTATCTGAATTCTTGAAAATTTGTTTTGTATAAAAAAATTATTTAGTTTACAACTAAGAAAATTTAATTATTGTAATATTTTTTTATTATTAAAGTAACAATTTAGTTTTTTACGGTATTTTTTGAATGTACCTCATAAATGATTATTATTTCTTTTTCGGGATAATTATCAGAATTCTAGAGGATCTTTATTACTTCTACACATAAATATTCTTTGGTTAAACAAAATAAAATTGGTTTCACTATCTAACGAATTTTTTTTATTATTATGATATAAATCATGTACATTTTGTATTTAATATTATTGTAAACCTTGTGATATTCTTATTTTGTTCTAGTTTTTTAAATGAATTTAATAAATTCGGTCAGTGAAATAATATTTTGTTTTGTTCTATTGAAGACAAAATAAGTACTATTTCAGATAATTTTAAATATTTATTACAATCAACCATCTATATACCATAACTAGGGTAAAAATTAATGCAAAAAAATAGTTAATAGCATTTGTATGAATCTCAATATAGTTAAAACCATAAATATTTAATCCATTCGTCTACTCATAAATTAATCTTGGATATACAAGAAATCATATTTAACACTAGGTTGACACGAACCGTCAATTTAACGGAATTCAAATTTTGCTTTGAAATATCCGGAAAACCGCTTGATCTATTTCAATCGTTTTACATTATAAATTAATTATTTCTAATAAAGAATTTATACGCACAATTTTATCCCTAAGCCTTCTATTTTTTGAGATTGATATATGGTATATCTATATCTACGCTACCCTTCATAGTGACAAGTCAGATTATCTCGAAAACAATCGTCTTATTTTTTATTCTTACACCACATTATGCATTCAGTATGAAATGCAAGAGTCAAAGCAATGTCATTATATTCTTCGTGTACATACGGTTAGCTTAAATGCAGCTGCGATAGTGCAAACTCATGCAAGTTTTATGAAGTGAGTGTTTAGTAGGCTTTGCTACCCAATTTTTATTTCTATCGTCGTGAGAGCTCAAGAGCAAGAAAATTTTAATTATGAGAGTTGCATTCACAGAGTAGAGACGTTTTATAAAGATAGTGTTAGAAAAGAAAAGGTGATCCGAATGCACAACTAGTATTCAAGTATCGGTTCTTGTAGAAAGTCTTTCCTTGCATTTATGTGCAGAAATACGTAATATAAAAAGAAATAGACCAAAATTAACAAGATCACTTAGGTTTGTTCTGAAGTGTCTTCCAAAGAATATCAATATGAATTAGGTAAAAATGCTGATTATAGTAAAGATTCTTTATCGACTGAAAATGCTGAAGTGGAAAAATTTTTGGATAATGAAATAGAATTTTTCTTCAATATATGTGGTAAAAAAACAGAGCGCGGAATATTTCTAGTTCTGACAGCGAGGACGAGTATTCCATGTACATCATGAGATGTAATAGAAGGAATCTTAATTGCATCTAACCATACACAGTAGGTTAAACTGTAAGCAGTGACATCTAGTCATAGTTCATCCCTTAATATGATAATCAAGAATATCATAGAGCCTACTCGTTACCAAGAAAAAATATCATTTTGTGTTGTGTAACTATTTTTTTTAATTAATAATTAATCATCACATTATAATACATATAAAAGCCTTGACCAAAACCGAACCTGTTCGAGGTTTGAAAAGGATTGGATATTACAGTTTATAAATTAGTTACTTTTCTAGCTATACTATATGCTCGGAGTTAGTAAATTTAGAGCATTTGAAGTATCTTATCTATTAGTAAAAAAATGCTATCCTTCTTATGTCCAAGACACATTGCCCAGAGATATATTTATGGGAATTCTGAGATGTATACGTATTGATAGGAGTACCTTACAATCCAAAAGATTACAAACTGATAAATTTGCAGTAATTTTGAACTTTGTAACAGATTTAAGAGTAATAATTAGTCTTGTTATAAATCACATCAAAATATCACAGTATAGGAACAACTGTTTCCAACTTAAAGCTCTTGCAGATTTACACAATATATACTAAATAAGCCTTATAAATTTGGCATTAAGTTTTGGTTGGTGGTTGACGTTGAATCAAAATCTATTTTGAATGATTTCCCTTACTTAGGAAAAAAAGACAATCCATTATCAAATTGGTTGAGCCAGTTTGTAATGTTGAAATCAGATGAACCGTATATACATCGAGGAAGAAATATCAAGACCGATAATATTTTTCGAGCATTACGCTTGCAGAAAATTTGCTTGAACTAAAGAAAACCTTTATTGGGACCATTCTCTCGAACAAGAGAAAACTATTAAAACAAGCAAAAAAAAAAGATGGGATTATTTTTTTATCAAATTTAGATAAATCAGTAGAATGCACTCTTACTATGTATAAAAGTAAACCGAAAATAAAAGTCCTGAAATAAGCACTTAGCGTAAAAATATTCAGATAGTGGACAATAGAAAATGTGTTCCAGAAACAATTACGTTTTATAATAAAATAAAGTTGGGTGTTGACGTCATGGACCAGATGGCACAAAATATAGTGTAAAAGCATACTGTTTTTGATGACTGCTTCGAGTTTTTTATAATTAATTTTTTATTAGGCCTCGATTTTGACTGAATATTGTACAAGTACAGCACTTTTTCGAAAATAACTAAATAGAAGTTTATAATGTCCTTACCGATAAATTAGCTTTAGAAAATAAGATGAACATTCAATATAGATCAGACGTTTCAAATCAGTCATACATAACATCAGGACTGCGCTAAAAGTTGCCAAGTGGGTACTGTAATAAAACAAAACCTTAATTACTGTTTGTATTGTAAAAAGTTCGTATGGGGATAGTCCAAAAAGGAAATTCAATAAATAAGTAATCAATATCTTCAAAAATTATGATTATGTAGCGTTTTTATTATTGTTATCATTTCCGTAATAACTTAAAAAAAATATTAACTTATTAATATTTTTTTTACGTGAAGCCTTATATTGTTAAACTCAGATTTAGTTTGAATACATTTTTTTTAAAGTTAATACGTATTTTCATCCATACATTAATTTGATGAATGCTCGTAGAGTTAGGTATATAAGAAAAACCCATAAACCTTGTTTTTAAGAAATAAAGTATAGATTAAGAACTAAATATTTCGGATCATTGAATATTAATTATACAAAAAAATAAACAGTTATGAAAATAGAAGAATTTAAGATTATATTAAAAAATCAATTACTGAAGAAATGTTAGGCTACTGTCACGACAAAAAAATTGCTCACACACGAAATCAGATCTTCAAATTGTAAACTATCAATGAAAATTTAAAAAAAGAGTTGTTGTGTCGAAAAATACTGTTGCAGGTGTTACAACAAATAATATTTATCAAGACTTATAAAAACTATATTAACAAATTATTTTTTTTTGATTAAAATGAAAGTTACCATTCTAGCCCTTAAGTTTCAGCTAGAAAAGTTGGAAAGAGACCTGGTCATAGTATAATAAAAATTGTAGGATTAAGTATGCCAACTTACAGACAGATTGTTAATAAGTTAGTTGTTTTAATGAAAAAAGATAACAATAAACTGTACAAATTGGAGGGATTAAATAAAAATGTCAACGTTGAAGAGACTATGTTAAATTATAAGTGTAAAAGTCATTGTGGAAGCTCCCCAGCAATAAAAAACTATCGTGATATACATTACTGAACTTAATGAAATTAACAGAGCTATTAAACATGACTAGGCTGAAGTGATCTTGGACACAAAATAGTCTACACTTGTCCTATTTATCATTAAACACGTTTATTAATAGTCAACTTTGTACAATAAAGAATTTAAATGTAGGTGAATGTGGATTATGTGAGGTTTTTGAGAAATTTTAAGAACCGCTTTTACATGGTAGGTAGATCTGTCAAAGAGGTTACAAGAAACGAAAACCCTTACTCAAAGGTAAATTTTAAAAGCTTGATAATCTCTAAGAGATTTATAGACTATAAATTTTATGGCGGTTATGATGTAAATGTCACTTTATAGCCAAATTCAAAAAAATTCATTATACAATGTTATGTCACATTTGTAATGCTATTAATTTAATTTCTTAAGTTAAAAGAGTTTTATTTCCACATGGTTTTTGATAGCTGTACACATCATTTTGTCGCTTTCATGTAGTGTGCGAAAAGATAGCTTTTTTGAAGGTTTGAAGCTAAAAATGAAAACAATTTTTTTAATAATGTGTAAATACATAAAGAGATCCTTTTTTCAATACATAGCTTTTGAGTAAAACTTGACTGATTAACCGTGTTTGAATATACTGATTTTGTTTGAAAAGCTATTTGTGATTACAAGGTAAGAAAAAGTAGGAGGCATCGAGGTGTCAAATCTGATGGCTAAAGCAAAATTATGGAAATAAATAAAAATCTAATTTTTAAGAGAAAATATAACATAGGGCGTATGTCTGTTGTATAATAGTATGTAAGAGAAATAGAGATGGGTATAAGGAAAGCCTTCATTATACGCGTTTTAAAAAGTAATAAAGAAACAATATTTTTTGGAAAAGTTTATCTTGGGTATATTATTGTTACTGATCAATGGCGGGCTTATTATAATCAATTAAGAAATAACACAGAGTTAGAACATATATGTGGGAATCACTCAATGAATTTTAAAGATCCAAAAGATGGAATTTTCTACAATCATTAATTAAAGGATTATGGGATACTTAAAATGAATATTGCAATCTCGCGGCGGAATCTCATAGTTGCAATATTCGGATTATTTGATTTAATTTTTATGGTAGTCAAAAACAGAGAAAAGATGTAATAAAATCTTCTACTTTTACTATTATAAATTATTTGATGCTTTTTTTTCAAAACATTGTATAATTCACATGCACCTAAAAGCTATCTTGCATTGAGGAAATTAAATTTTACTTGCTATAAAGTTTATCAAAAGTCTGTATTCATTAACGAAATAAGGATGGTACACACGGAAGTAGATGAAAGTTTCAATCATGAATTGAAATCGAAGGTTAACTTGAAAAAGGGAATAAAAATCAATTTAAGACGCGATATTTTGACTGAATTTGTTTGGGGTTGGAATAAAAAGTTTAATTTACTAAAAAATCATAATTATTTTAATTTAATTTTTGTTTTTTAATTTTTTTAATATTTTTTTTAACTGATAGCATTCTTAGAATTTAATTTTCTCTGATCCCAAATTTTCTCTTAGAAAAATAATTTTTTTTAATCTATAAAATATTATAATTTTGACCAAGCATCTTTATATTTGAATCAAAATTAAAGAAAAAAATATCCTTTATAAAAATAAACTAGTCATATGCAGTGTAGGAACTAACTATTTTGAAAAAGTTTAATTAAACAATGATATATTTTGGATAATAGTTTCTGATACTAAAATTTATTTAGAGAAAAAAAATCACTCAAATATTTTAGTTTTCTTACGGTTGATGCACTTATAAAAATGAAATCTTTCTCGTTATTTTTATGTTTATAAAAACATTGTTTTTTATACATTAAATTGATATTTTTAAAAAATTTTGTTGTTAAAATATTATATTTAATATTTTAGAATTAATACCACTCATCTATATAAAATGAAATAAAAAATTCTTCCATGAAAAGTATTTAGATAAAAAATTAAAAAAAACTTTTAAGTGTAAAGCTTATTTATTTTTTTCTGTTACACTATAGATTTTATTTAGCGTATATATTAATTAGATCAGACTAGGCAAAACTAAAACAATTACATTACTTATCATAGGTTTGGGATAAATACATGTGTAAATGTAAATAAATATTTTCTTCGTTTATAATTTCCTTTTAAATAGTTGTATCGAAGTTATAATAAAAATAAATAATTAATAAATTTGTACAGAAATTTTTTTTATCTCAAACTTAATGATTTATACAATCTTTTATTTTGATTCTCACCCATGTTTTTAATGCTTTTTTTAAGAATATACAATAAACCCTATTTTGAAATTAAAAATTATTTTGAAATTAAAAATTATTTTTTTACGCTAATATATACAGTATTTGAGTTTTTAGTTTAAAACTAAATTTAATTTTGAATTAATCTTGATTCTACATTATAATGTGGAATAGAATAAAAAAAAATTTTTTATTAATTAACAACTCTCAAGTTCTATTTAAAACAACAAGGAAACTTAAAAAAATAGATAAAAATTCAATAAAGAAGAATTATGAATTATATTAAACCAAAAGCTACAATATAAAGAACTTGACACTTTCCCTTATCTAGTTTATATATTATTTATGATAAAAAATAATAAATTGTTAGAATAATGTTACGAATTTAACAATATACTAATTTTTAATTAATTGAAGGTAAATTTTAACAAATTTTATAAATCTTAATTGATTGTATTAACTTGTTAATGACATAATTAAACTCTTTTATTCAACAAAATATATTAGTGAATCTATATTTCTTGTTATAAGGGAGATTACACAAAATAAGCTAAAATATATGCTTGAAGGGTTTCATAAAATTTTTGTAGTTTTTTTTCTTTAATTAATATTATCTACAAATGATGTATAGGAGAATTTAAAAATTTAGTCAAAAACAAGCAAAATAATGCATCCAATTTTACTTCTATCAGATAAGAATTATTTGCGTATTTACTATTTATTTTATTATGGTAATAAATTCTTCTTCAATAATTTTTGCATTTCATTATCTTACCAGTTAGTTTATAATGTTGGTTCAAACAAATTAACTAATAAAAACTTATTAGAGAAAAAAATGGTTAGTGTAAGAATTTTGAGAGGGCGAGACAAAAATTATACATTTTATTTTTTTTACAAAAAAAAAGATATCATTAGCGAAACTATTACCGATAATAATGCTTTTGATTTTTCTGTTGGTAGCTATCTAATAAAGATGAATGAAAGACAATGTCCTTTTTGCAATTGTAAGCTTAATTTAGAAAAAGGCAAAATCAAACACGGATTGAACTTTAGACTACGATGTAATAAGCAAAGATGTCTAAAAACTGTTTCAGTCTTCAAAAATAACATTTTTGAATTAGGAAACTTGAATATTAAGACAGTTTAAGACTTGATAATGCGAACTGGTGTTAAAGAATTTGAATATATGTATAATCTAAATCGAAAATTTTGTATGCTAGGTACGATTGATTAGTTAATGCCATAAAATCTTATTTTTAATATTTTTTTCATGTTAAAAGTTTTTCTCTCCCAAAATTTATACATTACCAACAAAAATGGACTAGAAGCATTTAAATAAATTACTATATTATTTATAATTAATAGAATAATCTAAAGAGTCGTTCTGAAGAAGAATATTATGATTAATATATATAAAATTAACATTTATATCGTTATTTGAGATCCTCTTTATAATATTAATTTTTATTCAGAAGTTATTTTTAAAATTAGTGTCTCTTATAATAGAAAAAATTATTTTATAGAAGCAATAAAAAAAATAAAATTAACTTGTGTTAATCTTGTTTAAAAAGTACGAATTGATATTCAATTATGTACATATATATTTTTTACCGTACAAAAATTAAAATAATAATGATAATATTGATTAATAAATTTATTATTGGTTCTTATATATATTTAAACAAATAAAAATAATACTAAACGCTTCTTGATTCAATTATTTCAAAACATTTTTTTAAAGTTGGAAAATTAATGGAAAACTACTAGAATGTATTAAGTTACTTATTTATGATTCCATGCTTTTTCTAAATTTGCAATAATAATAATACAATGATTTTTCTTTCTTATACCTTTCAGTAATAATAATTCATTTTATTACTATCTCTTAAATAAGACATCGGGTACTCTCAAATAGACCAATGTAAGAATTTCTAGATTTTTAAAATCAATTTATACAAAATTAGCGTATTATCTCTCTTTAATATTAATTTTTTTTAGGATTACATCATTTGTAGTCATTTGTTATTTACTTTCGTATATTTTAGTTTGTTAAGTATCAAATAGCATTTTTATTGTTTTTAACTTATAAAAATATAATTATATGACTGTCTTGGTTAAAAGTAGCAATTTATTTACGTAAAACTTTTATATCATTATTTTTTACTGTAAATATATAAATCAACAATTAAAATTATAGTAATTTCAAAATAATTTGTTTTATTTAATAAAGTTTAATTATTAATATAAATGCATGAATTTAATTATTACAATCCATAATAATAAAATTTCAATCCATTTCTAGGTAACAAACTTCATTCTTAATAAATATGTAAAATTTATCTAATAAAATTAAAAAGAATTATTGGTAAAGAAATTATTTATAAACTTTAAAAATATACTATTTTTAAGGAATATGTTTTTACGATGTTTAAAACTATCTACGTATAAGTTCAAAATATTTTATCATTCTAATATTTTTAATTAAAGGTAAAATTTTATACAGGCTTGATTTTTTTTTTAAGAAACCTAGCTTTCAATCAAATTTTATCTATTATTTATTAGAATTATTAAAGCCGAGTAATTTAAAATTATCTATACTTTATTTAATGAAAACAACATGAGTACCTTCATAGATATATTTATAGATTGATCATTATAAATGATTGAATATTATACATAATTATTTGCTTTTTTTTGAATAATTTGTCTGAAAATCAAATATATATATACTTAGAAAAACAAATTATCTTTGTTAAAATTGATAATTGATGTACCAAATTAAGTTTTATTTTTAATATTCTTACTTTAATTTATTTTTTTGTTTTAAAAATAATGTTTTGTTGATTATGGTTCAAAACCATAAATTATTTTATGAACAAAAAATACTAATAAGGTTTAACGTGAGGAATTTAAATTATCACGTATTTACCAGTCAGTTCACAATTATATTTAAATTTTATAATTGATTAAATTTATGTAAATTTCTTGGTTGCTTGATTCTAATAGAATTATATGATTATTTTAGTATTAAAATAATAAATTGATGAGGTTAAGGTTTAATATCTTCCATTTTTTGCCCAATCTTTGAGAAAAGGAAATAAATGTTTCATAATAAAATTACAAAAAATTTTTTGAGCTGAAAAGGATGAATTTTATTTTAAAACAATTTCATTTTCTTAAAAAAAAAATTCATTATTATTGCTTAAACAAGTCAGAAAATTGCTTGTTAGTATTAATAAATATAAAAATTTTTAGAGCTTTTGAGTTAAAGGTATTAATAATCATTATAGGCTTCATGTTATATAATTTTTATAAATAAGTAATAAAATTGATTCTTGATGAAAATATATTAGTTGTTATTCAGTATTTCCAAAAACACAGATTACTAATACGTATTCATGTTTCCTTAAAATGTCAATCTATAACTTCTTTTGTGAAATATACAGTAATAAAGATGAAAATGCATTCAGGTGCATAACAACAAGTTGTATAGATTACAAAAAATAATTTTCAATTAGATGTGAGAGTTTTTTTGAACGTTACTGATTTTGCTTGAAAACAGGATTAAAATTATTATGGAAATGGTGCTTGTATTTAAAAAGATGTTGATATTATAAATGAAATAATTATTCAACCACATACTCTAATTGATTTTTTTGATGATCTGTGACTTCTTTGTCTTAATTATAATCAGAATTTTTCAATATCATTATGTAACCCAGGTGAAGTTGTTCAAGTGAACGAAATCATGTTTAGGCGTAAATCTTAATATCATCGTTGATGCTCAACAAAATATAAAATTTGGATTCTTAGAAACGCAGATACTAACTTTGAGCTTGCTAAAATTTATTTGGAAATTGTTGAAAAACATTCACCAGCAACACTTATACCAATAATACGCCGGGTATGTCATAGTGGGTCAATAATAAATATCAACCAATATCGTACATACCAAAATATAAGCAACAATGATTAAATTCATTAAATGGTCAATCAATCATTCACTAATTTTTTTACCTAATAACTTCAGGACATTCTCAAAATATTGAAAGTCAATATAGTCAACTTAAAAATATATTTAAAATGGGAAATAGAATACTTTGATAAAACCTTTATTTATATCCTAAAGAATATATGTGGAAAAACAATTTTTCCAAAACAACTTGTTTGAATTACTAAATTTAATTAAACTTTAATTTTAAATTCTTTTTAAGTCAAATTTTTTATTTTATCTTATTTTGTAAAAAAATATATAGCGATGTTGAAAAACGCAAAAGTTCCGAATATTTTTAAAATTATGTTGACTTATACAATATACCTGATTTAAAAATATAAGACCAGGTCTTATTTTGGTAAATTTTAACTAATTGAAAAAAAATGAAGAAAAAACATTTAGTAGATAAAACTTTAAAAATGTAATAAATATTCAAAATCATATGTATTCATTAATAACGTTTCATATAGAATAACAAATGAATTTGGATTTTCTGAATACTCTTAAATACTTTTCAATTTAGAATTGAATAAATAATTTGTAAATTTTGTATGCTTAGAACCTATCCCGCATAAATTAAAACTTTTTTAATAAATCTCTGCACTAATAGCAGAAAGACAACTAGAAACAAAATTCATTTAAGCTTGCCAATTTTGTCTTTTTTGATATCCAGTCGGAGTATATCTTTTAACACCTGAAAACATCCATGTTTCCCGTTCTAATTATTTGAGCTTTGAAAACTGCATCGGCCAACAAATCCAAAGGTTGATGGAGGTATGATGTTTGCGTGGAATAAAAACACGTTCTATGTTGTTATATTTACATCTATTTATAATTCAAGGTGTTTTATGTTTCGCAAATTCATCCATTAATAAAATTAAAGCATGGCTTGTTTGCAAAGAAAGAAAAAATGATTTTTTAATCCATTCGTTCATTACTATTTTATTCATAGATTTATCTTTAGAAAATACAACATGTATATTATCAGGCAGTAAAATTTTTAGCCCTTTTTTCAAGCTTTTTAAAATAATTAATGTTAGCACAAAATCGCCTTTTTATTGAAACAAAGAAAACCAATTAATCTTGTTTTACTTTGTCCTGGTGTGTTGGCTTCATTATTTTTTTACCTTAAAATGAAACAGTTCTTGATCTGATCATATCAATATAAATCGCTGTTTTATCCATGTTATAAGTGCTTTGGTCTGAAAAAGTTTCAGTAAAATGCAAAAACTTGTATAGATGTCTTCTGTTATTATCTTTAAAAATCTATGGATCTTTATTATCCTCCTGGCATATGTAAGTTATATTTCTAATAGATAAATTACTTCTATTTAGAAAATTAAAACCCATTTACTAGACCTATAAAATTTAATTATAATTTTTTCCTTTTGTAATATTTTTATAGTAAGTTTCTAAATGCCACTATAACTGATTAAAAGTTTATTTATTTTTCTTTTGTTTGTTATAATTTGCTAAAGCTCATTTTTAAAATGTAAATATTGAGATTTTTTTACCAGTATTAATTGATTTTGTTGTGATTTTATTCTTACAATTTAAAAACTTAATTTCTTCTTTTCCCTACGATTTCGTCATTTTGGTTGTAATTCCAATCTGAATTGGTGTTTTATAGATATTTACCTTATTCAAATCAAGATTTTAATAACATGGTTTTTTTCTTATAGGTAATCTTTTTCTTTTTGTATTGAGGTTAAAAAGAATTTCGGATAAGGAAAAATTTTTAAAATTAATTTGAAAATTGAACCCAAATTGTTCGAATATCTTTCATAAAAAAGTTATATCTAATAAATCCTTATACAATAAATTTTAAAAGATTTTATCATTCTAAATCTGATTTATTAAATTATACTGGATAATAAATCATAATTTTTTAAGTATTAATACATGATTCATTAACAGTTAAATTTTTCCAAGCATAGTTAATCTGTTATCACATAAAATAACTCTTGAACTATACTCAGATTATACAAATCACTATACTTTTCAGATTTTAAATAGAAAATGCTATAACTAATACAATCGGAAGTTAATCATATAGTAATGTATTCCTATAGAAAACATTATTATATTACTTGTAAGGTAGAATAATTATATTTATAAATGCACATTTTAACTTATATAAAAACTATTTTCACCGTCTAAAACATTAATTATAGCACTTCAAATAATATCTGGCATTTATCAACAAGATCACATAATAAAATGAAATAATAAATCAAATTTCAATCATTTAGTACCCCAATTTCATATTATAAAGACTTATTTTTAATATAGGGAATATTTTAATAAAAATGTATTTATAATTTTCTATTCTCAAGTCTTAAAATCAAATAATAAAACTAAAATAAATATGTTTTATTTTTTAAATCATAAAAAAAATCCATTTTTTTAAAAATCATTACATCTTCAAAAATATTTGGTAAATACGAAAAACATGTTTTTTAAAATAATACAAATTTTAAACTAACTAAAATTTAAATAAATTGAAAAAATATGTACCCAAAAGTTCCTTGTAAAACGCGCACCCTCTTCAATCTTCCGAGAGCTTTTTTCATTATATAACGCGCAGTTTTGTTTTTTATACACCCCTTTACGGACATAACAGACAAGAAAAAACGAAGAAATTCACACTCTGCTTCAAGGAAGCTTAATGTAATTGAATGTGCAAAAATAAACAGCAATCGTTAGGTGGCAAGAAGACTTGGTGTATTTGAAAGCAGTGTGCAAGATTGGAGAAAACACGAGATGGTGCTAAAATCCATGAGGTGTCTAAAAAGAGCCAGAAGAGGTGGAAAAGCGCATTGGCCGAAGCGTGAAGATGAGTTAAAAAAAAGGATAAAGGATTTAAGGAGCCAGGGTAGACAATTTTCTACAACTTCAATAAAACTCAAGGCACTTCTATGGCAATACTATTTAAAATTTCCAATTTTAAAGCAAGTAATAGATGGTATAATCGCATTATGCATAGACAAAACTTTTCTATTCGCGCGGTAACGTCAGTGGGTCAAAAGCTTTCCGAAAATTGGAAAGAAAAGAAGGCAATATTTAAAGAATTTTTTTTTAAAGCTAGTGAAGGAGTGCAACACTCACA
>CAKKLC010012887.1:48163-62137 GCA_918559645.1 Ceratonova shasta
ATAGGTCATATGGACGAGGTACCCATGAGCTTCGATTTGCCTAGCAATTTCACAGTCGAAAGCAAGAGAACAGATGATTTGAAAATTGTAACTTGTATTGCTGAAAATTTTAACTTCACTGTTGTATTGGCAATAACAAGCGACGGGAAAAAACAGCCTTTAATAGTGATTTTTAAACGGAAGACTATTCCAAAGGAAAAATTTCCTGGTGGCATAGTTATCTGGCCAATGAAGCGGATTTGATGGACCAAGTAATGCTTAGGGAATTTTTAACTATTATTTACGGAAAAAGACCGTGATCATATTTTAGCCGATAACGCTTTTGGTTTATAACTCAGCGACATCGCATATTACAGAAGCTTTTGATAAAACTGCTGACCGATATTCCACCATATCTGTCATTTCCGCTGGAATTACATCTAAACTTTAGCCTCTGGAAATATCAGTAAACAAGAGTTTTAAATCCAAGGTACGCAAAGAATTGGAATCTTAGATGATTGAAGATTACCGTACATTTACAAAGGAAGGAAAGATGAAACGCGCATCATATTCTCTGGTTTGAAAGGGATCGTGAAAGCATGAGACTCAGTTACAGCTGAATGTATTTTGAACGGATTGAAAGCTGCAGGTATTATTACTGATATTTAAAGTGCAGATACAACTATTCATTTGGAATCTAATAGGGAAAAAGAATGGTCGAATCGACCAAAAGAATTTTTTTATTTACTAAATTCGTTAGTTTTTGAGTCTGAAAGTCAATATTAATTAATCATATACGCTTATAACGCGAATCATTAATTTTTATAAAATTGTAGATTTTATTTTCGTATAACGCGCGCGTTATGCACGGAACTTAAGGGTATTTAAAATAATGTAAATTAAAACTAAATAAATGCGTTTCATAAAAACATTTATTCGTTTAACCTTGGCATAATCATAAAAACATTTATTCGTTCAACCTTGACATAATCATCAAAATGTTTATCCGTTTAACCTTGACATTATCATAAAAATTTTTATTTGTTTAACCTTAGCATAAACATAAAAACATTTATTCGTTTAACCTTGACATAATCATAAAAACATTTATTCGTTTAGCCTTGACATAATCATATAAACATTTATTTGTTTAACCTTGACATAATAAAATAAATATTTATTAGTTTAAGCTTGACATTATCGTAAAAACATTTATTCGTTTAACCTAGACATAATCATATAAACATTTATTTGTTTAAGCTTGACATAATCATAAAAACATTTATTCCTTTAACCTTGACATAATTATAAAAACATTTATTCGTTTAACCAAAGATATAATCATAAAAACATTTATTCGTTTAAGCTTGACATAATCATATAAACATTTATTTGTTTAAGCTTGACATAATCATAAAAACATTTATTCCTTTAACCTTGACATAATCATAAAAAAATTTATTCCTTTAACCAAAGATATAATCATAAAAACATTTATTCGTTTAAATTTGACATACTCATAAAAACATTTATTTGTTTAACCTTGACATAATCATAAAAATATTTATTCGTTTAACCTTGACATAATCATATAAACATTTATTTGTTTAACCTTAACATTAACATCAAAACATTGATTCTTTTGCGTTTTTAAATAGATTATTCCCACAAAAAATGTATTAGGAACTTCGTGTTTGATTTCATGTTTATTCCTTTATTTTCAGGATAAAATATTTCGACCTTGACCAAAAACCTTCAATGTTTTGTGTATACATTCAATTCGAAATAATTCTACAAAACACAAAGAATGATTAATTATCTCGTAAGATAAATATAATAAATTACGTAGTGACACTTTGTATGCCCTCCATTCATCTGTTATTTTTAGGTTTCCCGGTACAACATGTTAAAAATTTATTGATTTTATTGTATTAACGTTTCTGATTTTCACTGGAACAAAAATAAATTCCTATTCCCTACATCAATACCAAAAACAAACTATTCATGTCCAAGCAACCTTCCTCTATTATGTTATCTCCTTGAAAATAATCTTTAATCATTTTCAACAACTTTTGGAAACCACCAATACTTATTCCTAAAATTTTTATCTGTTTTTGGCATGTCATCGATGAGCAATTATAGAACTAACGAACATTAATTGCTAGATGTATACTTATCTACCGAAAAAATAATAATCAATGTTGACTAGCTAAATACCATTCAAATATTTGTAAAACACTTTTATTATTGTTTTAAATGATAATTTACTTTCACTAATACTTTTTTTTCTACTTGAAAATGTATTATTGCAGGCACGTTTGAACACACATCTATACTCATCAATGTATTTTTTATCCTTGACGTATGACTTTGATAAATTGAGTCTACATTCTGTACATTTCTAAATATTTCAATCAATTTAAACATCGCCATAAATTCATTTGCTGTATTTTGTGTTTAAAAACTTGCTTCATGATAAGATTCAGTTAATTTAATATCATTAACCCTTACCGCGCTCATTATTCTTTTTGGAGCGATTATAGTTTTTTTTGCTAATCTAAGCATACAAATTTTTTAAATGTACTTAAAAATTTTTTTACTTTTTCCAGAAACACATTATTTTCCGCATTTACCGAAAATTTCATGACAAAATTATAATTAAGGTCAGCTTTTGTAAGAACGTGTGTTTGTGAGTGTTTAAAATTTATTTGTAATTAAAAGCATCATTTATTGTATAATATGCGTCATAACTTTTATAATCAATCAATTTTTAATTATAAGATATAACTTATATAAGATTAGTATACTCCGGAAGAAAGTTTATTTAAAGATATTTAAATCATTGTATATAAATAGAATAAATTGAAACAAAAAAACTTGTATTTGTATTAATAACCTATATTTTATAATATTCGTTTTCTTGTATAAAAATAAAATAAAATTATTTTATTTATAAAAATTTACGTTGATTTTGTCATATACAAGAATACCTAGCATATACGGAATTGATTAGTACTGGTCATCTATAGTACATTTTTGAAATTTTTAAAATATGGTGGTTTTAAAAATGAACTAAATTCTGTTTATTGATTTAGTTTGAAATCAACAAGTATTGCTAGCTTCGGAATTTTAATAAATCTATATTTGCTTATACAACTGTTGCACATATGCTTGTTTTGGCCTTTAAAATCATAAAAAAGAAAAATATACTACAAAAAAATAATTGCTTACTAGATAATAATTATAATTTTTAAACTCCTTAGGGTAAAACTAAAGCGTAAATTTTATAGCGTCTCAGACAATCCAATAGTCCGGTTTTAATAATTACGTCGAAATTAAGAAACTGATTAATGGTACTGTTTGAGGCATTCCTTTAATAAAATATTAAAGATATAAACATTAAATATTTAAACAAATGAATTTCTGATCTTTTATATTTACTTTGCCTACTTACAAATTACTTGGATTAATAATTTATCAAAATGAAAAAGTCAGATTTAGTTCAGAATAATTTGATTATTTCTCCGAATAATATAGCAGATCAAGAGATTCTTGATGTTTTGAAAACATTTGATTTTAAAATGAAACCAATAGAGAATAGTTTTCCTAAACTTACAAAAAAAGATATTTTTAAAGCTTTTAAAATTACTCATGAAAACAAATTGATTAACAAAACAGGTTATACTGATGTAATTACTCATAAGAAAATTAAGGGTAAAATTATTAAAGGATTTTCCGGAGAATTTGGGAAAAAAGTTGCTATTAAATTCTATTCAATTAAAGGAGGGTCTTTTAATATATTAAGACATGCAAAAGAAGAAAGTAAAGCAACTAAGAAATTAAAACATATAAATATTTGTGAGACCTTTCATTATTTAATGTTGAATAATTCCATCTATATAATTATGGAGTATTGTGGAACTAATACTTTGAAATCAAAAGCTAGTGAAATTATCAAAATGTCGTTTGGAATTAAAGGAATCATAGTTGTACAAATCTTATGTGGGCTTAATTATTTACATAACAAACTTGTATCTCATAGAGATCTAAAACCTGATAATATTGGAATTATATTTCTAGGTATCTTTGTTCATTTACTTTAGATCAATCTAAATTTATCATAAAAATATTAGACTTTGGTTTTGCAAAGAAATCCACATACTATAATGAGGTCAGTAAAAATATATGTGGTGATATATTATATCAATCAATAGAGGTAAGAGAAAGTAAATTGTCTTTATAATTAAAGATAAACCTCATATTCCTTTTTATGCAGATTTATGGAGTTTTGGTTTACTTATTTTTAGTATATTAACTAATGCAGATATATTCACTTACGAAAATTCATCAAAGGATATAAAAGAATACATTCAAAATAATATTTTATACTCGGTATTGCAGGAACCACCTTATGAAGTTCCTAATTATATAATAAAATTGATTCAAAACCTTTTAATTATTGACCCAAAAAAGAGAATACAGATTGATATAATACCAAAAAATTTATGGTTCCGTACAAAAGAATGTAAGCAAATTTTAAAAGAATATTTTTAGTTTAATAATAAAAAAAATTATTTTGCTTTATGATTTAATAACCTTTGTGTCTAGTTTATTTCAAAATTAATATGAATTTAAAACTTAGTACAATTTTAATAATAAAAAGATTTTTTTTTTAATTTTTTGTATTTTATAATGAATTTGATTTTTGTGGGAGATTTATTGTATTTATTTAACTTTAAATTTAATCAAATATAATTTTTATAATAAAACACTCATAAAGTATTTAATAAATATTTTACATTAAAATAGAAAAATAATAGTGTATCAATTTTTAACAAATTTAAATAGAATATACTAAAGAATATTCTTTTTAAGAATATTCTTTTTATTATTATTCTTATTGAAACTACTTTTGATGAATAAAATAAATATTTTGGAACATTATATATTGAAACTAATATTCTAATTTATTATGGACCAAGAATATATAGTTTTCAGATTACTAAATCTTTATTAAATTATATATAAGTTATATCAATTTAGAATATAATAATTATCTACTATTACTATAAATATACATATAAAATTAGGCAGAAAGGAAAAATTTTAACCTCGAGTTACAAAACTTTATGTATATTCATTTCAATAATTAACAATTACACGATAATACAAATATTTTGTTAAATAAAAATATATATTAACTTAAAAATAATTTATCAAACTAACCATTATTTTTGTTTTTATTGTTGGTTTCAATACAATTAATTACAAAAAAATAAGTTTATATTTCTAATGAAAATATGGTCACAGCGTATGACCATATAAAATTTGGATGATTATACTTTAAATAATATTAAGTATCTGAAGTATCTTAGTTAAAAACTATTGTTTTTAATATTTTATTAAATAAAATTATAAATAATTTTTAAAATATATAATAATAATTAATAAATTTTTTTAACAAAAAACCTAATTATTCATATATTAATCTAAAAAATCGCATGAAAATATAATTATTTTATTTTAAAAAATAAAAGCTTTATTTTATTAATTTTAAATATCACAGCTAATACAAAGTGACAATATTAAAATCTCAAAATAATTATATAAATTGCTTCTGTTAATTTTACAGATATTTAAAATACTATTGGCATTCTTGAATTGAATATTTCGAAAAAGATATAATTTTTATTTAAAAAATAAAATACTGTATATGGTTATATGAAAATTAAAATATAATTAAAATTTACTTATTTTAACATAACTAAATCCATTTAAAATTATATAGTTTGTGAATTTATATATAAATATGTTAAATATAAATTTTATTACTTTAAATATTTATTTCAATTTTAAATACAAGGATTATTTTGTTTACTAATGGATCCATCAATATTTATATGAATATTCTTATTTTAATAATTATTAGATTTAGTTATTTACTTATAACTCTTGTATTTTTAAGATATAATTTAAATAATTAAAAAATCAATTAACTTTATATTATATAAAGATTTAGGAAATGTCCGACGTGTAATTTTATTTGAGATTCTCTAAAAATAGAAAGCAGAGATTTTTTAAAAATTCTTTTTAGTATTTTAATACAGTTAATTTTGTTCTGAATGATAATAGCGATAAATATATTGATTTAAAAATGAAGGAAAGTTCAGTTGAATTTATTTTTACGAATAAAAAATAAAATTATCATTAAAAATATAATTAATTTAGTTTGATCACATAGTAATAATACAGCATTCATAAGAAAAAAAATTTTAGTTTAAATTTTAAAATTCAAGTTTAAAACTATTTATTGCTTCATTATAGCTCTCTAAATATTTTACGAATTTTTATAAAAAAAATAATATTTTAAACTAATTTTTAATAACAAAAAGTTTAATTGCAAAATATTCTCTTTAAATTAATTTCTCTTTGTATGAAAACTATTATTCTAAATTTATACTATTTTCAACTATAAAAGATTGGACCTATGAGAGTATAAATATAAAGAATCAAATATTTAATTTTTCATGTGAAATAATTTTATTAAAATTTTTTTAATAAAAATTAGGTTAAACAAATGTATATTCTTTATATGTATTTCACACATTTAATCATCTTTTATGAATGATTTAAATTATATTTATAAATTTAAAATGCGCTACGGAAAAAAATCATCTTTTTGAAAAATAACAAATAATAATATTTCAATAAATTTATTCAATTTATTTACCAGCAATAAAAAGCCTTTCTTTTTTTTGTAATAGAAATTTTGTATACAAATTTTTTTTACAAAAAAATTAATTCCTCAATAAAAAGCTCGATTTCCGAGTGGTCAATTCCTGTACTTATAAATATTCAGTTTTAAAATGACTCCTGACATTTTCAATATAATTAGTAGTATACTATGCATTGTTTTCAAAACCTTTATTATGATTTATTACAATATAAATAATTTCAAAATCACGCACAGCTGGAGGGTAAAATAGGTAATCATCCAACTCAATACCAGAATAACTTTCAATATTTTTGAACATGACTTTTAAGAAGGTTTCTTTTCTTCTGATCGGCACTAATTTTATGAATAGCTCACTTATCTATCATTAACAACCCCTCGGTAAATCCACTAAACTCCATTTACCAAACTCCATCTAAACAATCCATCCTGTTTAAATAATCAGAAATTATTCTTCCGTTGCACATTCCAGTTTTTCCTAGCTGAACTCCAACATTTAAACACCAATCTTGAGAATTTGTTGATTTATTTCCTTAATTTTCTGTAATATATTTATTTTTGATTTGTATTTATAGCAGTTCAGAAACTTCACAAAATGAAACTGATTGAGAATTATCATAATTACACACAAAACTACAAATTACTCTTAATTATAAATGAACGCTTACTTTTGTTGCTAGCTAAATATTACATTTTTTTAAACTATTTTTTTGCATTGCTGGTTTATGCATAAGTAAAAGTACCCATGATTCTACAGGTTAATTTAAAATTTTTTTTATATTTAATTGCTTTTCGTGCAAGGTTTATTTTCTGTTAAGTTAAAGTTTTCTAAAAGGAAAGAAATTGCATATCTTGAATTGAGACAAAGTTTTGAGTAAATATTTTTGATTTCAATCATAGGTAAAAATATATTCAAATATTATTTAAGTTTCTATTTATTAAAATTTAAAATATTTTCACCTTTACTTAAATATGTTAAATAAATGACAAGATTTAATAAAAACTAAATCTTAAATTCATATGAAACTTAATTTATTTATTAAAAATATAAAAAAAATTAATATGAAATTATTGTATAGTTTATAATAAAATAGATATAACTATTATATTAGTTACAAAAAAATTTTAAAAGTTGAATATTAAATTAACATCTGATATTAAATTATTCATTAAAAGACAGTAATTGTATAATTAGATGCAAAATATTAAAAAAGTGTAAATTATGTTGTTATTTTATTACATATATACATTTCAACGATAATTATTATTTAAATAGCTACAAAATAAAAAAAAATTATTTTTTATATTATTAAAATTATATAATTATTAAATTTATCATATTCAATGATAATTCAATTTATAACAAAAAATTTTAAAAATGAACTTTGTATTATTAGTATTTTTATAATTAATTATTTATATATTATACAGTCAAATTTTTTTTAGTATATATCCAAAATTCATCATTCTATACGTTTAAATTACGTTTTTAAAAATTTAACAATTTTTTTTACAAAAATTAAATCACGCCAATGGTGAGAAAAAATAACAACACAGAAAAAAAAGAATCGTATAAATTAGCTGAAAAATATGCAATATTTCAATTTAAGGACAAAATTCCCACCCAAACTCAATCAGAATCGGCAAAAAACTTTGGGATGTCAATAGAGTGTGCAAATTCCATTTTAAAAAGAAAGATAAAATCAAATCATAGTAAATCATATTGATAAGTTAAAAAATGGTAATGTTCACAAAATAAAATGTTGCTACTGTTAGAAAACAACACTCTTAGAAGATTATCTGTACAATTGGTAGATTGCTTTTCAAAATATAAATAAATCTATCAAAAATGATAGACTACAACTCTCAGCGTTAAATCTTGCGCAAAAATATAGTTTACCCTCATTTAAAGCTTCAAGTACATGGTTAATGTTATTCAAAGAAAGATAAGAAACAAAATCTAGATTTATTTGCCGAGAAGAAACATTGTTTGATGAGACTGTTATTGTATTAGATTGTCAAGATTTTTTCAATACACTTTCGTCATACAAGCCAGAAGATATTTTTAATTCAGATAAAACTGCGCTATTCTTCAAATGTCCTGCAAAAATAAATTTGATTTATCATCTGAGGCCAAAGTTTTCGGAAAATTGTCCTAGTAATTATAGGGAAGGCTCAAAATCCAAGATGGTTGAAACTTGTAGTTAGATCGTTAGACTTTGTAATTTATAAATACTTAACAAAGGGTTTGATGACAAATGACATATTTTAAGATTTCCTTTATAATTATAATGAGTATTTTAAATCACAAAACATACATATTTTATTCCTAATAGGTAATGCCCCTTATCATTTAAATGAAAATAATTTTTCAAACATAACAATTAGATTTATACTTAAGATTAAAAGATAAAAAACACAACCTCTTGATTAAGGAGTTATAAGATCGTTTAAGTCTAAATATAAAAGGGGTTTCATGCAGAAAGCTACATTTAGAGATGAATCTATGGATATGTAAGGTTTTAGTAACAAATTTAAGATTTCCGATACAATATTATTAATAGTCAGGGTGTGGAATTATGTAGCGGTTGAAATGTTACAAAATTGTTTTAATAAAGCATGGAATAACTTTGTTGTGTTGCAAAAAAATTGTTTTGGATTCAAAATGGAAGAGCAAAATTAGAAGGATAAAGAAGAATTAAGTGAAACAGCAGCAGAATATGGGAACAAAAAAGATGAATATTTTTATGATTTTGCTAAATGCGAGGATGAATGAATTAACATTTTAAGTGAGAATCATATTGAGATAATCAAATTTTGATAATGGAATATATGGTTTATGCGAGAAAGAAAATTACGATGAAAAAGAAGACGGAGTTATAATTGGATATAATTATGACTTATTTAATAAGGAGAATATTGAAAAATATTTGATTCTAATAAACTCACTAGGACTTGAGCATGTATATAAGTTACAAGAAGTATTAATGGAAGAGAAGAAGCGTGGGGAAATAACTAGCAAGATAACAGACTTTTTAATAAAACGTTGAGTTATTTTTTATAGTTTAATTTTTTTTATATGATAATTCGAAGAAGATGTGATTTTTTACACCATAAGGGGGACCTCGTGACATGTTCTCGTACATAAATTTTATTATTTTTTGGTGAACTCAATATGTTATATTTAACTGCTATTTTTGTTTTTTAAAAAGTTTATATAGGTCTAAGTAATTATAAAACCCTACATCATCCGATAATTATATATAAATAACATATCATTAAGATTTTTATATTCTTAAACCATTTTTCATAATAATTTACTATTAATTGATACAGATGAAATTATAAAAAAATAATTTTGTGAATTTCTTATACGTACATAGAAATAAGAAAAAATTTGACTGTATATATTAAATAAATTAAAATTAGAAAAAAATTATATATAGATAAATATAATTTTTGCAAACCATTTTAAGCATTTTTGGATCAATTTCAGAATTTTAGCAATCCATTTCAGCATTTTCCGATCAATTTCAAAATTTTGCAATTCATTTTAGAATTTTATGGATCAATTTCAAAATTTTTGCAATCAATTAATGAATTTTTGAAATCAAATTCAAAAACTTTACAATCAATTTCATAATTATAAAACTTGCAGAAGCATATAATATTAAAAAACAACTTAAATCCCTTATTCCAAGATTAATATTCTTAATTCACACTTTCGAACATATCCAATCATTTTTGGGAAAAAAGTTCCACAATGTTGGAAAGTAATTTTATCAAACTTAAAACATATCAACGCTCTTAATTAAAGCTGATTTTGAGCAATCCCTATTATTACGAAGTTTTTCCAAACAGAAACATACATTTTTAATTGAATTTTTTAAATAGTGAGTATGGTGCAAGTACTAAATGTGAAAATTTAAAATTTTCACATCTTCTTGTATTCCCTGTAATAGTGAATCCTGACCTTATCCATTATAAAAATAAGATTATTAAGATCAAATAGAAGTTAAAATTTATTAATCTCTTTTAAACAAGCTTTAAAATCTTCTCAGTTTACTGCAAGTTCATGAATTTTATGGTAAATTGTACCTAACTTATTAATCTCCGCCACAACTTAAATATTTCTACTTCTAGCTGTTGGAACAGATATAAAGTCGAAATCAACTAGCTTACTCCTTTATCTTCTTGGTCTACTTACAACTTAAAATCCAACTTCATCAAGAAAAACAAAGTTCCTATAATTATTTTGACCTACAAAATCCTGAATCTCGTGGCGTAATTCGCTCTGAGCTCAATTTTTTTTCGCAATTTTTTCGCTCTGGCATTAAGGTGGTCCTCTTTAGAGTATAGTTAATTCTCTCAGTGCGCTATCAATGGTATTTAAGGATATATTGATTTGGAAGTTGTCCAAAACCCATTTATAAAGATCTGCAGAGTCACTATATACTCTTGTTCAACAAAAGCTAACAATTGCTATTTAATATCAGCACGGAGTAAGAAACCCGTATCAAAAGCTCGCCTAAAAGGTTCTACCAAGCCAAGTTTATGATACTGCTGAATGAAGCTATTAACAGTTTTATAGCTTTTTTGGTAATATCTGCGATTTCTTTAACAGAATAGCGTTCGAGATTCTTGGTAACTATTATTTCTCGATCTTCATTAGAAACCTAAATTTTCCTCTGACGGGACCTAGTAAAAGTTTCCCCAAAAATCATTATTTCACCTTCAGTATTATCAAATATAGAAGAATTTTTTCTTTCATATTCTCCATTTATTCTACTTTCATTTATATTTTCGTTGTTCATAAACTATCAAAAAATAAAAATTTTAAATATTAATTTTCTTTTAATTTTATTGTTCTGAAATTGATTGTGAAATTGATGGAAAAACTCTATAATAAATTTTTTTTAAAATTAGATAAAATTTATATGCAATTATTACTCATTTTTGATACTTACAAAATTTATATACTACTATTGTTAAATTAATATAAATATACTTATATATTATGTGTTTTAAATATTTATTTTAAATTATTCAGTCTTTCCTTTATATACTGAATTAATTACAAAATATTAAAAAAATGTATATTATTATTTTATAGAAAATAAATCATTAAAATTTAATTATTATTTGATTAAATAAAAAACTTAAAAAATTTATTTCAAATATTTTATTAAAATAATCCACATAAAAGAGATATTAAATTAATTTAAAAATTTTTAAAAAAATTATATTTTTTATTAATTATTCTATGATAAATAAATAAATTATTCTTATAATATAAATTTTAAATTATTTAAATTAAAAAAATCATAAAAGGTAATGATATTTTTATTAATAATCAATATACCATAAATAATTATTTTAAGGAAAAAAAAGAAGGTATATGATTAATTATTTAATAATAAATAAATTAATTTTAAACTTGAATCATTAAATAAATTATGTGTATTATGATATTTTTATTATTTATATATTGTTAATATTATATTATTGACAAAATAATATATATATATATACATTAAAGTAATTGGTTAGTTCAAATACTAGATATAATTATTTAAAGATTTATATTATAACAAAATTTATTTTATTTTATACTTTTATGATAAATAAATCATTCTTAGAATAGAAATAATAAATTGAGTTATTATATATTTATGATTAATAACTTATTTTATAATAAAAATAATAATTTAATAAAATGTTTATAAAAATATATATTATTATGTAATTTATCATAAATAAATTATTAATGTTAATAAAGTTTATAATTCATGATAGTAAATTTCTAAATTATTTATTTTATGATAATTAAAATATTAATATACTAGTGATCATAACTTAATGACAAAATTATAAAATAAATATAATAATTTTTTATGTATTGTGTTAAAATGATTTCATTTAAAAGCTAGAAATATTTATTTAATTAGAAAAGAATTAAAAAAAATATATTAAATTAATAATGTTATGATAAACAAATTATTAATAAATTAGATTTATTTAATTAATTAATCAAAAAATATTAAAAAAAAATCATATTACGTAAATATTTATTTTAAAATAATTAATTAGTTCTAAAAAATTAATTTAAAAATATTTAAATTTAAATCTACACATGAACAAGAAATATTAAGTTAATTACAAAATTTAATAAGAATTTATTTAATATTTTTTATTATTCTATGATTAATAAACCAATATTATACAAGAAAACAAAAGTACAAAATTAAATAAAAATTCTTTTAATAGAATTATAAATTTAATTACAAAATTATTAAAAAAAAGTTATTAAATTAATAATTTTACTATAAAAAAATAATCAATAAATAAGTTAGATTAAATTAATTAGAAAATATTTAAACATATATATTATATCTTTATTATAAATGAATTAGATATACTAAAAATATTATTAAAAATATAATATTTTATTTATTTATGAATAAAATAATCATTCTATTAAAATAAATATTAAATTAATCACAAAATAATAAAAAAAGATATTTTATTTTTTATAATAAATGAATTAATTAGTAAATTTAATAACAATTTTTATTAATTTATTAAATCTATTATGATACATACCTTAGTTATATAGTGGAAATATTAAATTAATTACACTAAACGTATTATTATAATATTTATAAAAAATATAAAATTAACGATTAAAACGAAAAAAATATATAAACTAGACTATTAAAAATTTATGTTAATCTAGTCAGTTATAGACTAGAATAAAATAAATTTCAATTTCAATATTAATTTTTACGATAATTAAATTATTTAAATATTAGAAATAATTGTTTTCAAAATTATAAAAAAAATATATTACATTATTAAACAATTGGTCATAAAATGATGATTCATAAACTATAGTTAATTATTTATTAAAGAAATATTTTTAAAAAAGATATAATCAATTTTTTATATTTATGAAGAATAAACCTATAAAAGAAATATGAAATTAATGGTTAAATTTAATATAAATTTATTTTATAGTTAATAATAAATAACATATCATATATTAGATTCATTTATTTAATAGCAGCATAATTTAAAAATATTACAATAAATTTATTTTTATTTTATGGAGAATAAAGAAATTATAGAATAAAATATATATATTAAATTAATGATATAGTTAATTAATATTCAAATTATTAAACATTTTATGATATATATTATTTATGTATTAGAGATATTAAATTAATGATAAAGTTAATTAATACTCAAATTATTAAACA
>CAKKLC010012892.1:18632-31183 GCA_918559645.1 Ceratonova shasta
CGACAAATAATCAAAGTGACAGAAAATCACAGCATCATATTGTATTTTAAACATTTTATTTTATTTATATGTACCAATACGAGTGTTTGTTTCTGGAGTTCATTTTTAAACAGACGCAAGTTCTGCTTGAATTCAATAGAAAATTTAACCGTTGTTATCTTATCAATCATATACATTGACTGGAAGTATATAAACAATATAAATTCCAACATTTACATATTTTCTAAATTTACATTAAAATAAATTCAGTTAATATGGATAGCTTTAATTTTGGAACATCAACTAAGCGACGCCCAACGGTTTTATGTTAAAACTCTGAAATTGTAAAGCTCCATGAAAACAAGAATGGACAGATATATTATTGCTCAAAGATGTTTCAGAGTTTCAGCGTTTCAAATGCAAAGCTCATCTATCTCATCAGTAAATTGATCAGTCGTTGGAATAAATTGAACAAGTACTATATAATTTTTTATTGAATTTAATTGATTTTACAACCAAAAAAGTATATTATAAAAAAGTCACTAAAATATTGTTATTATCTGTCACTGTGATCATTTGTCGAGTGATTAAGTGTCGCGTGATTAACTTATAATAAACCATAATTAAAGTTTCTTCATTCTTTTAAACGTATAAAAGATATTTATATCAAATTAAAAATGAGTTGAATATGAAATATGTTTTTGCATTCAATATCAGAAAATTTTGGTAGAATATTTCTACTGCAGATCAGAGCGGTTTTAATATTAGCAGGAGAAATAAAATAATAAAAAGATATGCAGTTGTGAATTAATTTGATATTTAATACTGTTACAATCATATCATTTTTACAAGAAATATTTGTTATTAATAAATCAATTAGTTTTATATAAGTAAAAAATATAAAATAATATGATGCTTTCCTGCTATCATATGCGTCTTTCTTTAATCTTTTTGATAATATTTTCTTTAAATGTGAAAGTAATTAAAAAACATGCAAGGAAATGAATGTAACAGAGTTACTTTTTGAATGCTAAAAACCTTAAATAATTCAAAAGTATTATTGTGATTATTATATAAATGTCAAAAAATTGTTAAATTTCAAGAAAGGATAGATGATAAATTTTTTAATAGTTTAATTTTTAAACAGATTGTTTAAACATCAAAACTCTTGTTTTCGTTCATGTCAATTTCACGGCTTCTTAAAATTTACCAACGGGATTTGAAAAATATTAAGCACCTGCTTTATATGGGCAGAATGTGTAAAAAAACAGATTGTAGCCGAACAAATATTGTACTCTGTTGATAAGATAATGGCATTAGACTTTACTGAAAAATATATATGGACATTCTTTGTTAGGAAAGAGGGCCAGAATACTTTTTTGTACGGTTTTTGATATAATTAGAAATTTACAGAAATGTGAGATTTGCAATCCACAAAACACAAACAACAGTATTAATAATGACCATTATTTATTTTTTTATACAAAAAAATAGTCTTTAACATACGGATTTATTTGAAATTGCAAGAAAACCTTGTAAGGTGTGTATTTGTCTTATAAAAGATAGTTTTTTCTTTGACATCCGTAAAAATCTTGGATTGATATTCAATATTATTTACAAATATCTGAAAAGTGATTCATTTCCAGATACTGAACATGTCCTTAATTGTCATAGATTACGACTATAACCAGATATACTAATTGAGGTAATTTGTGATAAATCGCAAAGAATAGTGAGAAATTAGGTGGTTTGACTCCAATGGAAGCAGAAAAATCTTTAAAATAAACAAAAGTATGTATTTCAAAAGAAAATACAACAAAGAGAACCTAATTACTGGACAATGGTTTGTAGATGGTATAAAGAAGGAAGGTAAAAAGGTTTTGATTGTTCCTGTTGCTAATTGTAATGGTTAGAAATTGATTCAGATTATTAGAGAATACATTTATTCTGGTACAATAATTGTAACAGATTAATGGCTAGCTTATAGTGGTTCTATCAGAGAGATATGTGAACACCATATTTATAAGATTGTAAACCACTCTCTAAATTTTGTCAATCCTAAAGATTTTAATGTTTATACTTAGAATATAGAGTAGTTCTTGTATAAAAGTAAAAAGTTCCTTCGTTCAAAAATAGGAATCAGTTTTCAGCAACATTTTGAATATTTAATATAATTTATATGGGAGTACAGCATAGAGAAAAGAAAAAGATTTAGTACTCTTATTTTATTTCTAAAAAAATAACGATTAATTATATTTTATTTCTTGTGCCTTTGTAAATTTTTTTTTATATTTTTAAACATATTGAAAAGTCGCCATGTAAATTTAAAGTCGCTATTTAAATTTAAATTGGCCATATAAATTTAAAATCCACGTGTAAATTTAAAGTCGCTATGTAAATTTAAATTGGCCATGTAAATTAAAAATCCACATGTAAATTTAAATTGGCCATATAAATTTGAAATCCACATGTAAATTTAAAGTCTCCATGTAAATTTAAAGTCGCTATGTAAATTTTAAGTCTCCATGTAAATTTAAAGTCGCTATGTAAATTTTAATTGGCAATATAAATTAAAAATCCACATGTAAATATAAAGTTGCCATGTAAATTTAAAGTCGCTATGTAAATTTAAATTGGCCATATAAATTTGAAATCCACATGTAAATTTAAAGTCTCCTTGTAAATTTAAAGTCGCTATGTAAATTTAAATTGGCCATGTAAATTAAAAATCCACATGTAAATTTAAAGTCTACTTGTAAATTTAAATTGGCCATATAAATTTAAAATCCACGTGTAAATTTAAAGTCGCTATTTAAATTTAGAGTCGCCATGTGAATTTAAATTGGCTATATAAATTTAAAATCCACATGTAAATTTAAAGTCTCCTTGTAAATTTAAAGTCGCTATGTAAATTTAAATTGGCCATATAAATTTAAATACACATGTAAATTTAAAGTCTCCATGTAAATTTAATGTCGCCATGTAAATTTAAATTGGCCATATAAATTTGAAATCCACATGTAAATTTAAAGTCTCCATGTAAATTTAAAGTCGCTATGTAAATTTAAATTGGCCATATAAATTAAAAATTCACATGTAAATATAAAGTCGCCATGTAAATTTAAAGTCGCTATGTAAATTAGCCATATAAATTAAAAATTCACATGTAAATTTAAAGTCTCCATATAAATTTAGAGTCGCCATGTGAATTTAAATTGGCTATATAAATTTAAAATCTACATGTAAATTTAAAGCCACCGTGAAACCGATATAAAACCTTGTTTTAATAAATTTTTTGAAAATTATTTAACTTATTGTATAGCTTTTCATAAAAATATTATATTTATCATTAATAAAATAAGTACGGTTTCTGTCATATATTTTAAATGAGATGATAATATAACCCCTAAAAATGTTTTACCATAATTAAGCAATATTTTCATAGATATTTCTTGATATACTAATTTCAACATTATTTTATCACCTTTTGTTTTATGGACCTAATTATAAATTATAACTTGAATTATAGATTTTTTATCATTTGGAAATTCTACTAAATTAATAAAGCAGATTTATTGATTTTATTCTTATTTTTCTATATAGTTATTTTTACAACAAAGTCTTTTCAAGGACGTTTTAAAAAATAAAAGCAAAAGTATTCAAAATTTTGTTGTCCCAAATTAAAAATAATATTACAAGTATATTTTATTAAAATCCCATAAATATTTATACTTTATCTATTATAAAATATTTACGATTAATATAATAAATTTCACAAGGCACGTTTTAATTTATATTTAACTTGTAAATTTCATAAATAAAATGATAAAACTCTTCTAATATTTGTGAATTTAAAAAAGTATTATATGATAACCTATCAACAAACTATATTCAAGAAAATATAATATTGAAATCGAAAATTGCAACAGTATAAACCATATAAAAAACATATTATTTACTAATAAAATTATCGTCCCTAGGCGGGCTTGAACCGCCAACCTTTCAGTTAACAGCCGAACGCGCTAACCTATTGCGCCATAGAGACATATAAATTAGATATCTTATTTTATAATTATTCCAATTTTAGTATCCTTCATTTTTTAGGTTAAAGAGTCAAATTAATTTCAAAATTTTAAAATCTTGGTTTAGATAATGAAGAATTTATTATACATTTTTAAAAAAAAAATTCAACAATTGATGTTTGGATTTTCTTAAACAACTCAGTAGTATAACAGATTTATATTAAAAAGACAACATATTAACGTAAATAAAACAGTTAATTTGATTTAAAATATTCCATATACTAAAAATTCTCCTTTACTAATGTTTTAATATATTCTTACGATATTAAATAAAAAATGATGTAATTCATAAAAATTTTTTTAAAAGGATTTAAGGATTTTCAAACATTATATTTTGCTAAGAAATTTAAAAAAGACACTTAATATATGATCCAGTTTTATGTTTATTTCATTCAAAATTGATATTTTCTTAAGATTTAGTTGGTTTTACTCATATATATTGAACTCTTTACTTTAACTATAAAATTAAAATTATTTTAAATATATAATTTTGAACAGGAATTTACTAGTCAGCTCATCCTACTAAATTTCATAGTTTTAACTCAAATTAGATTTGCATAGAATAAAAAAAATCAATTTTATAATGGTTTAACAATATTATTTATTTCATTTTAAGATATATGTTCTCAATTAGTGCTTATTTATTGTTGAATCAAGTGTATTTTTTTTACAAGTGGAGAAAAAATCCAGTATCCAAAAAAATACCGTTCCTTATTTAAGTAAATTTAAAGATTGCAGCACATAAATGATTCATGCACCGATATCAAAAAACATCTATAATTTTTGTATATTTTTTTAATACCAAAGAAGTTTTGCATGAACTACAAGTCATGCCATATACTAGAACATTTTGCTGTTTTGAAAAATGAGAGATTTCTAATTCATTCTGATTAATTAATTTTTAAACTCGTGCGAACTCATCATAGTTTTTTTTATTATTTTTGTATTTTAAATTTTGGCAGGAAATAATGAATAAACTTTTTTCTCCAAATATCAGATCAACTATATTTTACCAGAAGTTGGTAAAAAAATCTACTTGATCCTTATATTTTTCAGTTTTGTATGAAAATATCACAATTTTTATAATATACAAGGTTTGTTCGTCCTTATACAAGAATAAAATTTAAAAAAAAAACAATTTTTTTGAATATCGGTGAAAAAACTATTCCAGGATTTTTATTTGAATTTTTTTAGAATTTTTTGATAGAAAACTCAATTTTAGAAACATTAGAGTTTAGATCTCTTCAAATAGTAGTGTTGTTTTATCATTATAAAATGAATTTGAGAACATTTTAAGAAAAATTAAGATTTTTCGAAATTATTAATTAACATATTTATAAGTTATTTCAATAAAATTTTCCATTTATACAATCCATCAATATCTGATTGCTAAAAATTTTTTTTACTGAATTTAAAGAATTCTTACACTATTGATGATAATTGATGTTATTTAATTTTGTTTTAATAATACAAAAAGTAAAATGAGCTAAAATTAATGTAATTTTTAAGTTCAATATTATTTTATTCTTATTATTCATTATCTTACAAATTAATTTTCATATTTTTAAATATTCAATAATTATTTTTATTATTTCATACTGAAACAAGAATATACCATATTTATTTTAAAAAATTGTCATTTAATCTATAAAAATCACTCAAATTAAGTGTTAATGAAAATGAAAAAATATGAAATATATTATTTGTTTAATAAAAATTAATAAACTTTTTTGATAATTATATTATTAATAAAAATGTAAGAAAAATGTAAGAAAAAAGAATCAGAATAATTTTAAATTAGAATTTATAATATTTTTTGTAATTTTAAACTAAAATCAGTTTTCCAACGTCGTTTATTGATTAAAAATTTGAATTTCCAATACACGAAATATTTATCGATACACCTCTTGAGAGTTCTTTTTAAAAACTTAATTTTTTTTTAATTTGTAACCCACTTATAAATTATCAGTTTTATTAAATCATTGTTTAAAAAATAACATTCAAATTTATCATTTTTTGGTGAAAATTTATTTTTAAATCTTTAAAAAAAGTGCATTTAATCTAGTAGTTATTATTAAGGATTAATAATGACTGTTTATATTTTAATATTTTGAATTTCTCAAAAAATTTTAATATAACTGAGTGTTCTTATAACCAAATGATTGAAAATTTAAAAAAATGTTAGAAAAATTATTTCTATAAAATTTAAATCTAAAACTATTCTTTAGTAAAAAATTTCTCCTGGGAAGATACAAAATAAGATCTGTCTTTGTAAATAAAATGTATTTTAAATGGCTATACTATATTATGATTAATAGAAAATTTTTTTTTATATAAAATGTATAATGTAAGTATTTTTTGATTAATTTGCATTATTTAAAATGTAATATTGGTGACCAGTAGATTAGAAAGTTAATTTCAATGACTCTTTTTCGATCTCTCATAAATTATTTATATAAATTCAGACATTGAAAAAATAATTTGAAACAATAAATGTATATTTACATATAATTTTTATTTTAGAGAAATTTTTCCTAGGCGAACTTGAACCCCTAATTTTTCAATTAATTGTCGAACACGCTAACCTGTTGCACTATAGTAGTTTGAATGAAGATTTTTCTTGTTGATAATTTAAAACTTATAAATGCAGTAAAGTATTTTTTAAAGATACTTTGTATTTTCATTAATTAAAAGATTATATAAGAATACATATAGATCGGATAAAACATAATTGTAATTAAAGAAAAACAGCTTATTAGTGAAAAAAGTTAAAAATTGATTTTATCACAATTAAAACCTGAACTGAAATACTTAGTACTGTATTTCCAAATATGATTATAATTTTCTAATATACAAAAGTTTAAAATTTATTATATCAGAATATAAACTTGATGTAAAATACTTAAAACTATTATTCCCAATATGATTATAATGTTCTAATATACAAAAGTTAAAAATTCATTATATCAGAATATAAACTTGATTTAAAATACTTAAAACTGTTATTCCCAATATGATTATAATTTTCTTATATACAGAAGTTAAAAATTTATTATACCAGAATATAAAACTGAAGTAAAATACTTAAAACTGTTATTCTCAATATAATTTTAATGTTTTAATATACATAAGTTAAAAATTTATTATATCACAATAAAAAGCTGAACTGAAATTCTTAAAACTAATATCCTGAATATGATTTTAATGTTTTAATATACATAAGTTAAAATTTTATTATATTATAGTATTAACTTGATGTAAAATACTTAAAACTGTTATTCTCAATACGATTATAATTTTCTAATATACAAAAGTTAAAAATTCATTATATCAGAATATAAACTTGATGTAAAATACTTAAAACTATTATTCCCAATATGATTATAATGTTCTAATATACAAAATTTAAAATTTTATTATATTATAGTATTAACTTGATGTAAAATACTTAAAACTGTTATTCCCAATATGATTATAATGTTCTAATATACAAAAGTTAAAAAAATTTTATATCAAAGAATAAAAACCAGAAATAAAATACTTAAAACGGTTATTCCCAATATGATTATAATGTTCTAATATACAAAAAATAAAAAAATATTATATCAGAATATAAACATGAAGTGAAATACTTAAAAATGTTATTCCCGATATAATTTTAATGTTTTAATATACAAAAGTTGAAAATTTATTATATCAGAATATAAACATGAAGTGAAATACTAAAAACTGTTATTCCCAATATGATTATAATGTTCTAATATACAAAAGTTAAAAATTTATTATATTAGAATATAAACATGAAGTGAAATACTTAAAACTGTTATTCTCAATACGATTTTAATGTTCTAATATATAAAGGTTAAAAATTTATTACATCCAACACTAGATTTAACAAACGCTGGTTTAACGAAAATCCTCATTTAATAAAATAAAAAAATTTACAATTTCTATTCAAATTTAGCATCTTCACAATATTTAATGAACCCTGTTTCAAGAATTTTTTTCAAACGTGCGCATGAAAAAAAATAATAAGAAAACACGAAAATCCTACCATAAAAGAAAATATATGAAGTTGCTAGGTTTTATGAAACCAATCTCACATGTACTCAAATAGAGCTAAGAAAAAATGGAACATTCCTGTAGGAGTTTTAAATTCTTTACTTAAAAATTCAAAAAGAACTACGTGAATAATGACCAGAGGGTCAATTTGATTGCATAAATATTAAACTCTTATAATAATGCTACGCTAGAAGATGAAACATATAATAGTTTTGTTATTTTGATAAAAAATGGGCACATAATATCAAATGATATTCTAAAAAAGTTTGCATTGACAAATGCCGAAAATCTTGTGATCATGGATTTTAAAGCTTCTAAGAATTTATTAGAAAGGTTTAAGAAAAAATTTAAAATTAAATATTCAACGATTTTTGGTGAAGAAATGCTCGTCGATAGCACAATTTTAACAGAAAAATTACAAAGATTTAAAAAAAACAAATTAATATATGCTTGATAATATTTGTAATATTGATGATACCAAATTAATGTATAAAAAACATCCAAGAAAAACTATCTTTTTGAGTCATGAAAATAAAGTTTCTGGTAAATTTAGTAAAGAATGAGTAATTATGTAGTTTTGTTGTTTACAAGAAGAAGACAAGCTGCCTTTGTTAATTGGGAAGAGTAAAAAAGCCTAGGTGGCTGAAAACTGCCCTGAAATTAATGAAATAAGCTATTAATCAAGCAAAAAGTCGTGCATGAAAAAAGTGCTTTTCAATAAATGGCTTTTAAATGTTAACCAATGGTGTATAAATAAAAAAAGAAAAAGATTGATCATTCTAGACAATGCTACGTGTCACCAAATATCAAATTATTTTTGTAATGTTGAATTATACTTGCTTCCTGCTAATACGACATCTTGTGTTCAACCACTTGATCAGTGCATCATTCAGTCACTTAAAATTTTTTTCTGGAAGGGGCATCGTTGAGCTCACAAGCCCAAAATATAAATATCTTTTGCAAAAAATTTACGATTTCAGATGCAATATCTGTTATTGTTAGGTATTTGAATTCGGTAAATATCGACCAATAAAAAATGGATTCAAAAGAATCTGTAATAATTTTAAAAATGCTATAGAAAGCCAAAAAATATATAAAGAGTTTGCAGAAAAATAAATAAAGAACGCAACAGTTGATATGAGCCCTTTATTTGTAAGAATAAAGTTGAGTTCGAAAATTATATTAAAATTAAAAATTCTGAATAATACTTGGAAAATATCGAAGAAAGTGAAAAAACTATTGAAAACCTCATAATAGGACTTAATGATGCGTTAGAGAAGTTGAAAATGCTCGAAAAATATTCATGTATAAACATTCCTGAAACGTTTGAACACTTGTATGCTTTGAAAGAAAAATTTAGGAAAAAAGGCACTGAATCCTCTGCGCAGACAAATATTTTAGATTTTTTTATTAAAAAATAGTTTTTGGTTATCTTATACTATCATTTATCTGATTGAGTGGTATCTGGTTAAAATATTCGTTATCTCATTTTTAGAGAAATGTTTTTGTGGGTAGATTGAATTCGTTAAATTGGGAGTCGACTGTATATCAGACTATAAACCTGAAGTAAAAAACTTAAAACTGTTATTCCCAATATGATTTTAATGATCTAATATACAAAGTTAAAAATTTATTATACCAGAATAAATACCTGAAGTAAAATACTTAAAACTGTTATTCCCAATATGATTTTAATGATCTAATATACAAAGTTAAAAATTTATTATACCAGAATATATACCTGAAGTAAAATACTTAAAACTGTTATTCCCAATATGATTTTAATTTTCTAATATACAAAAGTTAAAAATTTATTATATCAAAATATAAACTTGAAGTAAAATACTTAAAACTGTTATTGCCAATATGATTTTAATTTTATAATATACAAAGTTAAAAATTTATTATACCAGAATATATACCTGAAGTAAAATACTTAAAACTGTTATTCTCAATATGATTTTAATGTTCTAATATACAAAAGTTAAAAATTTATTATATCAGAATATAAACTTGAAGTAAAATACTTAAAACTATTATTCCCAATACAATTTTCATGTTTTAATATACAAAAGTTAAAAATGTATTATATCAGAGTAAAAACCTTAAGTGAAATACTAAAAACTGTTATCCCAATATGATTTTAATTTTCTAATATACAAAAGTTAAAAATTTATTATATCAAAATATAAACTTGAAGTAAAATACTTAAAACTGTAATTCCCAATATTATTTTAATGTTCTAGTGTACACAAATTAAAAATCCTTCTTTATACTGCTATCATTGAAATCATTGTGTATTATTCTTTTAGAATTTTACTCCATATTTACGGTTCTGAACAAAATAAAATATAATAAACTAAATTAAACTATGTACGCTCTCTTGAAAAATCAAAACAAGACTGATTTCGTATTGAATTAATACAAAAGTGCATGTAAAAAAACAGTCGAAGATAACGGAATATAGGTAACAAGCAGAAAAAAACTGACAGAAAGCACATAAGAAAATACTTAACACGTCACTAGAAAATATAGCAACAGTAATAGTAATAAAAATTATTATTGCCGCCATATACGCGACATTGAACCCAGTAAGTAAAAGGGTAATGCCACTTATATGGCAGCATTGGTCCGTTAAGGGTTAATGATATTCCAAAATAGAACAAAATTATAATAAAAATCATTAGGTAGTTATGGAATCGACTAATTGGTTTATCATTTGTGGTTTTTTAAATAATAAGACAAGTTAATAATTGTAAACCATTATTATTAATAAAGTTTTTCTGATGTCTTTTATATACATGGATACTAGGGATGGATATAATATAAATTGTAAATTACGATTCAATCACTCGATAGCTATTCATCAGACGATTTGTTGTTAGCGAGAATTGATACAAAGAAATTATATAAAAATAACAATCAAGTCATCAGAAATGAGTGTTGAATATATCTTCAAGTTTTTTATAATAGAAATAAATACATAAAGTATACTTTTCATAATTAGTTCATTTTTAAGTTTTCCTTCAGCTATTTTTTTTATAAAAAATCATTAAAAATGCTTCAAAAATAAAACTTACCTTTTTGGTAATTAATAACCTTAATAATTACAAATTTCAGGATCAAATTTATTATTTCCCCAACAACAAAACAAGTTTATTACTTTCCCCAAAAGTTATAAAAGTTTTTTATATCCACAGCAAACACACAAGTTTATTATTCCCCAAACAATTATAGAAGTTTATTTCAAAATATTATAATTGCAATCATTATGGTATTAAAAATAAAAAAAAGGAAAATTACATAAAAATTAAATACATTAAAATCTTTCTAATTTGAAAAATTTGCTTCCAAAAAAATTATTCCTAGTTAGGCAGGTTTTCCAATTTAGAGAAGTAAAGAAATAATTATCAACTTATTTTTTTATTGAAATAATCATAAATCGGCCTTTGAATTCATTCTGGAGCTCTAGATTTTGCATATTAATGTTCAACTTCTGTCTCAATTTCAATTATCTTAACCAGTAAAGATGGTTGAAGTTTTATTGATAAGCTCTTGAGCTTTCTAATCATTTACATCGCTTCTCTATGACATATTTCTTCTCTCAAAGAATCATTGTTGGTTTCATCATTATTTAATTCAATTACATTATTTTTAACTTCTTATTGTTCTCAATTAATAAATACATCAACAATAGAGTTGGCAATGCAAAAATACTTGTTTTTAATACATATTTGAAAATTAATATTTTTGTCATAATTAACAATATAATCTTAGCTGATTCCCAAATCCTCCATATATAATCTAAAATCTTCTAATCCTTCAAAAATATCAATTGTATCAACCAGATGTACTTCTTCGGAAGAACAAAAACCAGCTTTCAAAAAACAAGTTTTAATACATCAGTTGCTAACAAGATCTCAGCATTGTGTAATAAACTTAATAGCATCCGATACAGTAACCGTCTTGATAAACTTCTGAACATCACTAATATCATCTAGTATTAAGATTAAAGACCTAAAAAGCATCTTGGGATAATATGATTAAACCACCTTTATGATCCCTTGATCCAAAGTCCGAAACAAAATATGTCATATTGGGTGGATATAAGAACATCTTAATATTGCATAGTTTAATAAAAAAGTGACTAGTTGCATTATCCAGCAACACTAATATTTTCCTATTTTCTCTTTCCATCTGAGCAAAAAGAATTTACGCCAGGATTCAAAAATAGATTCTGTCATCCAAGCCTTTTTATTATTCTCAAATTTAAAAAGCAAGTTGGAAACCATTATGTTTTCTATCTTAAATATTCGTGGATAAGCAGGTTTTCCTACTACCACGAATTTCAGCTTTTCTCCAACCAAACTACAGCAAAATAAAACGGACAATCGCTTTTTTAAAAGCTTGCCCCTCGACATTGATCAT